>JASGXE010007244.1:0-61944 GCA_030068105.1 Sinentomon sp. SZTP_YWyxl
CATGCACTTCGGTTATACGCTGCCCAATTGTTGGACAGTTTAGTTCGATCACAGCACCGCTCCAGCAACGCACCCAGCGACGTCCATCCGAGCCGTGGGCAGTCCGTCCTGGTGCAAGCCGTCCCAGGAAAACCCACGACCAGTCTAGATTAAGGCAGTTACGTTTAGTTTAATTCATAGAAGATGCCAGGAGTAAATTATTGGCGCTGGTATAGGCACAGTGTTGACAAGATATAAAAACACAAACAGATTAAAAGAGTAAAACAGGACCTGGTTCGCGATATGAATTACACCAAGGGGTGAAATTGTTTGATAGGGTCAATCTGAAATGATGCCGCTTGCTTTCGTTGGCTCAATATACGTACAAATAGAGAGCTATTCCTAGTCGCACATTTGACTAAAAAATTCGGTTGCTAAATCGGGAAATTACGGAACCGTCTCACTGGTTCACAAAAAGGTTTGTAAGCAGAGAAAGCGCCTTATCTTGCACCGATTCGGAAAAGCTCCAAATACTTTCCCGGGAGGCGCTCATTTTGATGCCGGAATTCCGAAGACACTATAAACCGGCAAAAAACGCTTGCTGTAGAAATGTGATGTTACATTGAAATTTGATGTTTAGATATTCCATTTTTTGGAGCCGATTCTTATTGGCCGCCCATCTTATAAGCCGCAACTGTCAAAAGGTCATGTCATTGATGGAGGTGAAGTTCGGAAGTTACCCTGATGTCAGAGGAGGGGTCGAGAGGAGCCTCGTGTGACATATCACTCAGTATAGCTTCAACTACGTTGGTATTTCTCTTGATTGTGAGTCCCAAGCAGCATCTGACCCCTACTCATACCTTCATATGTCATTTGGAGAGAGGCACCTTGCTTCCCCGCGGTTTTTCCGAGTGTATCTTGCTTCGAATCAGGATACTTACTTCTTTTCAGCCAATTAATTCTCATTTACAGTGGCCGCAAAATAAGTTGGCGTCTGGAGGATTAAAAAAGAAGGTCGCACTACCTGCGATGTGCTTGGTGCGTTGAGGAAAAACCGGTTGATTTTGTTAAGATTGCGGATGTCCAAACAATGCTGGAGTGCAGCTTGAAGAATATCTCTTGCATTTGCAATTGAAATGTTGGTGCAGCCCATCGCAATGGAAACATTTCTGGATTGCGAAAATTTGTAAAATTTGCAGACCCCTGTTCAAAAATTATCGAGATGGAAGTTTCCTCAGCCAGATTTTTACTTGCTGACCGTTAATCCGCCGGACGCCAACTTATTTTGCGGCCAGTAATTTGTAAATTTGAGGGCCTTTTACAGTCCGTCTAGTCTAAGTTGAGCTCTGATCGCGGTTGACCTCAGATTCCTTTTGCCTGCGTTCGTATTGTTCTGGGCGCGTGAAAGAGTCAGGGCACTCCAACCGTATTTTTATTCATCTGCTGTCTGCTCCAAGCCGGCTTCGTATATTGACGTGGTGAATTCCTTGCAAGCAATGCTTTTCATTTCTTGTGGTTTGGGAAGTTCTAGATTTGTTGTTGTGCGAGTCGGGATGCAAACAGGGCAAGGGTCGTGCGTTGCCTTCTGGACTTCGTCAAGCGGTTTTTGAAGTGAACCCAACGAGGTTTCCTTTGACATCGAAAAGAAAACACTGCGGTTGCATTTTGGAGATCCCTGATCTTCGATCACGCGAGAAAAAGGTCAGAGCTCAACCAGACTGGATGGAATGAAGCCCTCATGCAAAAATAAATTGGAGTGTTTCCTTACACCCGGATGTGACCGCATTAGGCCTGTACTGATCATCAGGCACAGTGGACCCTTAAGGAAAATTAATATCTGTAAAATTGTGAGCCAAATCCTCTTTCTGTAAAAGGAATAAATAAAAAGAAATATAGGGACATCATGCGAAACGTTTCTAATTCCATTTCTCCTCTCGCACATACCATCTCTATAAATCGCAAATTCATCTATCAAGTTTCGAAAAACGTTTCTGGTTGCCTTGACACGCTCGCTGGCTTCTCCCCCATCTGGCAGCAGCAAATCAATCCAAGAATATTGTGCCCGATCATTCTCGGAGAGTCTGGGATAATCAACCTTGTAATCATTTTCTTCAAGATCGGCTTCTTGTTCCCGCAAGTCACCATCCGTTATCGGGTTTGAAAATTCAACGAATGCCTCTTCCCGGCTATCCGTTTCGTACATTTCATAAGCATCAAAATCTATGTAATAATAATAAAAATGAAATTATATTTCTGTTTGAATAACTTTGAATCGGGATGCATTCCACGGTTATTTTTGGTCTATGGTCATATTTTTCAGACGGATATAAACTCTGATGCTATTGTTGAGATTTTAGCAAAAAAACTTAATAAAATGAGAGGAAGCTCCAGTCATGCATATATTTATTTTTTTTTATCAAAAACCGATATTTATTTATCACAACGACCAGTTTCAATACGCCAAGTTCAATACAATCTTCCTTTATTTCAATTCCTTGCAAATACGAAAATAAGATTTGATGAATGTGGGCAAACTTAATCTTTCCAGAATCATTTTAACCCGACCGGCTGCTTGGTTCTACAACAGACTCCGTTCTGAAGTTATTCCGCTCTCAGTGTGAAAATCGCTGGAAATGGAGCATTCAGTGTGTTCCAATAACAGACCAAGTGTTCTATAAAGAACACTTTCTATCTAAGCCCATGTTAAAAGATAGTGTTCCAAACTGAACTTCGTGTTTAGAGTGAAAATTCGTATTCTAAGTCTGCAAAACGAAACTCAGTGCAACAGTCTGCAAAAGATTTATTTGTTATCATTCCATCTTTCCTACGAGCTAATTGTGCTAATTGTGCTTTTGATAATTGTGAGTTCGCGGCCACAAACCGTTTAATTTAGACTGGATAAACTTCGCTATCTTCCTGCATATCAATCTCTGCATGATGTCTCCGAAATCGATTCCCTCAGATATCATTGTGTCCAAAACCTCCTTCTGCTTCATGGTGAAATCCTTCGTTAAATCTTGCTTAATAGCATCAAGCTTGTTAGAGTTGAGCAGCAAATCTGAGGCGTCTTCCAAGAGATGCTCTGAAAAGCGAGGGGATTTCCATTTTTTCACATGCGGGAGAAATTGTGTCTTTTATTGTATTTATTTCACTTGACAATACTGCCACAAGCAATCTGGTGGCAGACAAGAACACCCTAAATCTTCGACAAATTGTCATGGTAGAATAAAAAATAAAATGGCAAAGAACGAAAGGACAAAAACAAATGAGCAACATAAAATGCAGCACCAAGAGAATGCAACTAATTTAAGAGTATCCCCTTTCAACTAATTTGAGATTATTTGCTATCTTTACCGTCATGGTGAACAATGCCGTTTTTATTTTCTGAGCTGCAGTTGTGTTTTGGTGTCAAGCAAAGGTGAGGATCCATTTATAGCGGATATTCGTGATGGCCATATGAATCAAAATTAATCAGAGACGAAGTGTGCTCAGACCACCCATTACCAAAATATCATCACCCACGCACCACAGACATGAGTCTCCTCTTCTCACTGTGACTGAATTGTTTTTATACTTTGACTGTGTATTGCCGTTTCTCTTTTATCGTTTTTAATTACTTGACGAGGTAGCCATATTGGTGTACCGATATCTCTGTTCGTGTTCTGTCTGTTACCAGAGCATTTGTGACAGTATTTGTGCAAATAAAAATAAATAAAATAAAAATAAATATGGCGCCCCCCGCAAAATGGCCCTCTGCTTGCCCATGAGAGTTGAACATAATTATACAACAAAATCAATTTTGCATACGGATACCTCAGATCAAATAAATAAATAGATTCGGTGACAAATGCGTTCCAGCGGTGCCTCCGAGAGCACAAGGTGCCGATTTGCATCTCATGCCTTACAGAGTTTTCCAAAGTTCACTTGACAACCCCTACTATCTGCTAGTTTTCAATCTTCTCATGTGAGGCTATTTCTCCAGATTACAGGTTCAGATTGGGCAGAATGTGTTATCAACTCGACTTGGAAGAAATTCCACTGCAAGCTTCCAGAGTTGCTTCAAAACTGTAATGCACTTTTCTGGGTTGTCAAGTGACTTTTGGGAAACCCTGTATAGCTACATTTAAGGTTACTGCCTACAGGTAAAAAGTGGATCCCCGGTTTTTGGAAGTATTGGTCTTGAGCGCCGAATCGGATGGTCCAGGAAGAGCATTCACAGGCGTCCAAGGTGGGTGGCTGCGATTATAAACCTTCAAGACTTGATTTGAACATGAGACCCCCACAGCCAATAATAATCAGAGACAACGCAATTGCGAACGAATGCATACGAATAGGTACTAAGCTGGCAGCTCAAGATGATATCATCAATTTACAATATTTTTATTATTTATTATTTATTTTTTTTTGTCAAAAACAGTGTTCAAATGAATAGGCACTGTAACAAATACAACAACAAAAATTACTCAAGCAAGCACAGTCAAATCGTAAAAAACAAACAAGACAAAGAAGGTTTTCAAGAGTCAAGTTGAATAAAATTCAGTCATCAATCAGGGGGACGGGCATTTCTGTTGTGGTGCGAGGCATGCGAGCAATTGCGCGAGATATCAATTGGCTATTTGCGGGGAGGCTATTCCATTCGGTTAATGTTCGGGGAAAGAAGGAACTGAAAAAAAGCATTTTTTTTGCAAAATGGTAGGACAAAGTTCAGGCCGTTATCTGTCCGCCTTTGTTTTGATTTAAACATGTAAGTGTCAGGTAGAGAAAAATCCACAGCACCCGTGATTATATCACTGAGCAGATTTAGGCAATGCGTTCGGCGGCGGCTCCGCAGGGTAGAGAGATCTAAATCTTTTAGGATTGCGGTTACACTAAATTGCCGTCCATACTTTTGGGTAATAGATCTAATAGATCTGGTAATATATCATAAGCAATATGGATTTTCGGATATTAGGTTTATCCATTATCAAACATGTCATAGTCTAAAATGTCAAAAGTGCCATGGGAAGGCTGATACTCGAACACTAAAGCGAAGCGCTGGGATTTAACGATTTCCAGCCAGCCCAACTGTAAACATCTCTTTTGACATGTGATATCTTTAGCCATGGACGCGCTTGACCTTTTACTCGTCGCTAGTTTATTCTAACCGAGACCGTCTATGATGCCATATGGCATCACGAATTTGCAAGCTTCTATATTTCTGCAGCCTCATATTCAATTTTTGAAGTGTTTGGGACAACTCCTTTGAAGGCATCTTTACTTCCGATGACCCGTTTATTGCAAAGTCCTGTACAAAGTCTTCATTCTGAGAATCGGAGTTGTACAACCGAAATCGTAAAAAATTATGAGAGGCGATCTCCTTTGTCGGCATTTCAAAGCGAAGCCGACCTGTCAATCAAGCCGCGCATCGCCGACTATCCTTCTTTAAACTTCGGCCAACGACTTCCCAGAAATCCGATTGAAAATGTGGTCAGATGTGGTCTGGCGGCGCCGTCAAAGGATTTAAAAAAAGTTTTCGAGACAAACGCACATTTATGTATTGATAATATTATTGTTTCTTTTGTCGGAATATCGTCTGTTTTTGACTTTGAAGTTTTCCCGCCATTTTGGCATGGTCCCTGTATCTCGGGTAGGGATTGCTAAAGTGCCATTTTTTGAGAAAGGCCGGATTCCACCCGTAGGGAATCCGGCCTATTTTTTCGATATCTCCAGCTGCCCGGCAGGGCTTGGAGTGACATGCCCCCAGGGGAAATTTGACCTAGGACACTTTTCCCGCGCAAATATAGATCCTTTATGATGCCAAACGGCATCATAGACAGAACCAACCATTTCGGAGCAGCAGGCGAGCAAAAAACAGCAAAATTCACACCAGATAAGCCCTCTGTTCGCATGTCAATTTGACAGGGTTACAGTTGACACTCAACAATGCAATTTGGTGGCGTTTTCGACAAGATGTCAAAGTGGGTGTCATTCAAAAAAAAATCTTTTTTAACGTAATGGCGAGACGACATCGGGGTTGCAATTTATGATGCCATTTATGATGCCAGTTGGCATCATAAATCGCTTTTTGGCAACTCTTTTTCGAAACTCTATCAATAAACTCTATCAATAAACTTTTTTTCCATTCTTTTTTTCCAAAGACAATTCTGCCTTGGAACAGACTGCCCGCTGACGCTGCCCTTATCAGAAGAACGTCATTAAAACTTTTCCGGCTGCCAAATTCACCTACTGCCATTGTTTTACCTTCTGACACATTGAATTGACATCAATTACTTTCCTTTTAACCTTTTTACCTGACATGGCGTTATTGCATAGCATCACTCTCGTGTGTTGGGTTTGGTCAGGGGCGGAGAGTTGCTGGAGCTGCTGGTTGCTGGATCCGCACGTTGTGAAGTGTTATTCGATCGACTGATGCCAAGCATAGTGTGGTTTCTATCTTGTGATTGCTGCGGTGGGAGAATTTCGAGATCTGCAATCGGCGACCCCAGCGGCATTCTGCTTCGGGTTGGACTCAGCATCCGCGAGTGGTGCTATGCCTTTCTGTCTTGAATGTTTGTGTGTCATTTCATTGTGTGTCATGTTTCATTTTGTTTGTGTGTGATTGTTGCAGCGTCCATGCATTGTTGCTGCTATGATGGGAATTGTAGAAGTAAGAAGAAGTAATGAAGTAAGAAAAATGAAGATGAATAAGAAAATAAAAGAAGTAAGAAGAAGAATGAAGAAGAAGAAAAGTAAGAAGAATAAATGAATAAGAAGAAGAAGAAGAAGAAGATAGAATGAATAAAAAGAATAAGAAGAAGAAGAAGAAAAGATGAAGAAGAAGATAATAATAATAAGAAGAATAAAAGAAGAGAAGAAGAAGAAGAATAATAGAAGTAATAAGAAGATAAAGAAGAAGAAGTAAGAATGAAGTAAGAAGAGAAGAAGAAGAGAAGAGATCGTAACGATAAGAAGTAAGAAGAAGAATAAAATGAATAAGTAATATAGAAGTAAAATAATAATAATGAAGAAAGAATAATAATAATAATAATAATAATAATAAGATATAATAAAATAATAATAATAATAATAATAATAATAATAAATAATAATAATAATAATAATATATAATAATAATAATAATAATAATTAATAATCAATAATTAATAATAATAATTAATAATAATAATTAATAATAATAATAATAATAATAATAATAATAATAATAATAATAATAATAATAATAATAATAATAATGGTGCCGACAGGTGCCGTACTACGCCTGTGCCTGGATCCGACGGGGATGTGCAAACACCCCCCGAGGTTATTGACCCCCATTTGGAAACTGATCCCCATAACCCCGGTGAACAAGCGTCATCCCATCAGACGCCCCCTGTTGACAGTGCTTCGGCAGCGGCTTCGGCCACTTCGCTTCCGACCACCAAAGCAGGAAAACCCAGGCAGCGCATGACATGGTCAACTGAAATAAACGAGATGGTCATGCTCTGCTTCTACTTTGCCACGCAGCTGGAGACATCTAAAGGTCCTTACGTGCAAAAAATGTTCAATTTGTTTAGCGAAGAGTTCCCTAATTTAAAGATTGATGCGGCAAGGCTGAATTGTCAAAAGAACTCCATCATCAAGAATAAGCTGTTATCTGAAACCCGCCTGCAAGAGCTGAGAGAGGAAGTTAGACAGGGATGGCGGGATCATGAGAGCAGACAGAAGGAGAACACTTGCCAAGGTGCGCAAACAAATGAGGCAATTGAAAGGATTGAAATAGTGGCGGTAAGCGCAAGTCAACCAGAGGTTAGGCAGGAAACAGAACTGGGAACCACTCAAGAGAGCGAAGGAGAGAATAGGGACACCCCAGTTGACCCGGTGATTGAGAAACTAGGGTGTGAATTTAAGAAGGCATTAAAGGAATTTGAAGGCATGGACCCTACCCAAAGGCCAAGCATCCCCAGGCAGGGAACATCACGCAGATTCGCACAGCTGGTTGACCACCTGAACCTGGTTATTCTGCCATCACACATAAACATCAACAGCCCATTTCAGGACATCCATACTGCCATTTTCTGTGCTGCCGTTGCTGCAGCAAGGTGCAATGGTGCAAAAATTGGACAGACACACATATTCACCCGACGCCTCACCCCTGCCTGGGAGCGTCGCCTGGAGTCCAAAATCAGTGCAATTAGGCGTGACCTAGGTAGACTGTGCCAATACAAGTTGGGAAATGCAGGAAAGAAGGTACGGAGGCAAGCACAGCAAATTCTGAAAAACAATCACCATGCGAGAGATGAAAGCAATGAGGGAATTGTAGGTGTGATTGACACTCTAAAACAAAAGCTGAGTGCTTATTCTAAGAGATTGGAAAGGTATAAAAAGAGTGCTAAGAGGAAGCAAGAGAACAAGACTTTTCAGAGGAGTGAGAGATTGTTTTATAGGAATTTATGCGACAAAAGTGCAACACCCAAAAAATGGCCCCCAGAACCCGGTGAATTAGGTAAGTACTGGTCGGAACTTTGGTCAAACCCTGTTCGTCATAACCCTGGGGCAACCTGGATAATAGAAGAGGAGACCAGGGAATTAGAGCTTGAGGAAATGCCAGAGATAAATCTTACTGTTGAGGATGTGGTCGCAGTGATTAGGAGGACACACAACTGGAAGGCTGCTGGGATAGATGGCGTGCAGAACTACTGGTACAAGAAGTTCAGCAGCACGCACGAACACTTGACACGCCACCTCAATGAATTTCTGAGAGACCCGACCACGATGCCATCCTTCATGACGCAGGGAATCACTTACCTGAAACCAAAGGATGAGGACACCAAGAACCCCTCAAAATACAGGCCCATCACATGTCTACCCACTGTATAAAAAATTCTGACTCCTGCGTTACTGAAAAAATCTATGCCCACTGCGAGAGAAATAAGATCATGGCCGAGCAGCAGAAAGGATGTAGGCGGTACTCCAGGGCTGTAAAGAGCAACTTGTGATTGATTCGGTGGTAATAGGTCAGGCTCATCGTACACGTAAAATATTCATACCTGCTATTAGATTACAAGAAAGCATTTGATTTGTTCCCCACTCATGGCTCATACAAGTCCTCAACATGTACAAAATCAACCCCCTGTGTCATTTCTGGAGAACGTGAAATGGCAAATGGCGCCACAACCCTTAAAACTCAATTTGGTGGAACACCACAAACCCACCAACAACCCATCCAGATCAGACGCGGATATTCCAGGGGGATTCACTTAGCCCCCTCTGGTTCTGCCTCGCACTGAACCCACTTTCAAACCAACTCAATAGCACAGGCCACGGCTACCACATCAGACACAATGCAACCACCAAACACACACTCTCACACCTTCTGTACATGGATGACATCAAACTTATGGCATCCACTGAATCACACCTTCACCAGCTTCTCAAAATCACAGAAACATTTTCAGCAGACATCCACATGCAGTTTGGGCTGGACAAATGCAAAACCCAGCACATCATCAACGGTGTCAGGGAACTTGTGGGTTTCGAGCTCCAAAATGGGGACGTCATAGAACCCATGGAGGAGGGAGAAACCTACAAGTACCTTGGGATCCAACAGTCACGTCTCATAGACCACAAACAGATCAGGATGATATCACCAATGCATACCGAAACAGGCTCACCAACATTCTGAAATCACACCTCAGTGGCAGGAACACTGTCAAGGCCATCAACACATATGCAATACCAAAACTCACATACACTTTTGGAATCATCAAATGGTCACAAACAGAGCTAGAGCGCCTTCAGAGAATGACACGGACAACCATGACGAGCCATAGGAAGCATCATCCCCATGCATGTGTTGAGAGGATGAATCTCCCCAGGAAGGAAGGTGGAAGAGGAATTGTGGATATTGTTAATTTGCATAATAAGCAGGTTAATTCTTTGAGAGGATATTTTGGAAAAACAAGAGAATCCCGATTACCGGAGGATCAGCCTTGCAATGCCAACCACACACCACCAACTTCAACATCAGATTCCACACTTCCAATCACAACCAAAGCAGAAAAGCACACATCATGGGCCCAGAAAGCTCTCCACGGCAGACATCACCTTGACCTTAGCCGTCACATGTCGACATCGAAGCTCGAACGCATGGCTGACTCGAGGTGATCTCTTCCCGGAGACCGAAGGGTTCATGATTGCTATTCAGGACCAGGTTATTGACACACGCAATTACAGGAAGCACATCCGGAAGGAGGCCATAAGAGATGACTCCTGCCGCATATGCCATTCAACACCTGAAACCATTCAGCATATCACATCAGGTTGCAGGGTTCTGGCTGACACCGACTACAAACACAGACATAATCAGGTTGCCAACATCATCCACCAAAAGCTTGCAGTCAAACACAAACTCGCCACACACACTGTTCCATATTACAACTACACCCCACCGGCTGTCCTCGATAATGCCACACACGGCTTTACTGGGAAGAACCATCATCACAGACAAAACCATACACCACAACAGGCCAGACATCACGCTTGTCGAAAACAAGCCAAACCACGTTTTTCATTGACATCACAATTCCAAATAACAACAACCTCACCACAGGTCATACCACCAAAATCACCAAATACACAGATCTCTGCATAGAAATACAGAACCAGTGGCGGATGGACAAAGTGGTCACAATACCAGTTGTTGTATCCTCCACTGGCCTCATCCCGAAAACACTTCACAACAGCCTCAACGCACTAGGCCTTCACAGAAACACATACATGGAACTCCAAAAAGCAGCTATTATAAACACGTGCCACATCGTTAGGAAATTCCTGAATGGCGCCACCACACAGCAGCAAAAACTCTCTCATCAGGAACAGCCATCATCACATCAGGAAGGTGTCACCAACCAACACGAACCCACCACCTGATCAGATTCACCAATGGCATCCGCAGGCTGAAAACTGTGCGAAATAAGTATGTTCTTGTGTTGTTTATGTTTCTCTTTGCATTGTTTTGTTTATTTGTTTATTTTTCTTTGTTTGTTCTGTTTGTTTGTGTTGTTTGTAATGTGAAAGAAAAGGTCAGCTACCGGTGCAAAGAGGTCTGGGTCCCAGTAAAGTGCAATGAGAAAACACGATCAGAATGAGAGATAAGCCGGAGTGGAGAAAAATCATAGCTAAACGTAGGTGAGCTAGGCACCCCAGACCTAAGCCCCAAAACATCATGAGGGGTCAGGAGCGCAGACAAGACTTCCTGCTCTACATGCGCTCGTTTGATTTTTGAAGTGCTCTTGAGGTCCAAGGTGTGAGACTTGGGATCAGATCCGATCCGGTGCCTTACACGGGGTTGATAAAGTTGAGATCTGGGAACGGGTCGGGGATCCACGCCCAGATCTAAGCCGGTAACCAGCCCGGAGTCGGCGGCCCACGATGGCGGCCCCCCACTGCGTGGTCAGTGCAACCCCGCTTTCACGCAGCTGGGAAGAGGGAGTGAGCGTACTGCTGGCGAACGCCGCTGGTGCTTCCGTGACTCCCTGCGCTTGTCAACTGAGCAATATGCCAGACAGCGCTTCGCCGCGCGACTGACGCAAGGCGACCCATTCCCCCGTTGTAATGTGCCGGAAAGGGGAAGTAAGGCAAGAGCGTGGATGAGGACGTGCGTGCGACAGCCCAGACCAAGCTGCCCAGGGTAACGGCTGGCAGCGGACGACGAGCGTCACCCAACCCCCAGCTCCCTTTCTCTGTAATAATGCCAATCCCAAAAGTTCTCAACCTGTGTCCCTCAAAGGGGAAGGAGTGGCACTAACAGCCACACAGCACAGCCCATCATCACGACGAAAACATGGCACTAAAGGCCACGTGCACACCTGCCCCCTCCCATCTGCTGTGTCCACCAACGGACCACTGGTTTGCCGGGTGCATTCACTCTGTCGCTTCCCCGGGATGCAGCAGACGGGGCTGCTAACTCCCGCGGTGGGGTGGCGGACTGGGTGCACAAATATCACCATTGGGTAATCAAGCAATCACTATGCGATTGCCATGCTTTTAAATTTTGCCCCTCGCAAATCTCGAGTAGGAAGCCATATGTATTGGTCAATCAGCTTTAGCCGCGCTGGGTATCTCCTTTTCTGTACATCAGCATCCGACTCACCATCACCTTGGCTGCATATTCCGTTCACAAACTCCCAAACTGGTGAGCTCGCTCCATTGCGGCAACATGTCCTCGGTCAGGTTTGTACAATAGAGAAAACACCGGTCGAAACTAGGCTCCATGAGGAAAGACGTGTTTTGCATTTGTCCGTACAGTGCAAATTACCAGTCTGAAACAGTGCAACCCCCTCCAGCTGCGTGGCTCCCATCGAGATCGTTTCTTGGCTTCGGCCCGAGCGGTCTTTTGTACCGGGCTTGTCCCGAGTTTCACTTTTGAAAATATATAATAATAATAATAAAAGCCAAACGTTTAACTGTCGCCTCTATTTCGTAAAAAATAACCATAACTGTCGCATCCCAAAAGATGCGGCAGCTGGGAATTACGAAAATAATAAGAGGCGACTGCTGGGCCGATCTGTCGCCTCTTTTTCGTAATCCCTCATACTGTTTAAATCAAAAGTCGCACAAACGATGGAACCGCAATTTTTGTCATTTGCGCTGTTTAGCGATAACAAAAACATGCCAATGAGTTTCGTTGCTTCCTACCTCCACAGGGTGTGCGTAATTTGAATGTTTTTGTTTTCGCCAAATACGTTGATGCTTTTAAACGTCTCTGGAGTGATGAGGTGTTTGGAGGGGTCACAGCAGACAACGGTCTCAAGTAGAGGACTGAAGGAGGAGTTCAGGACGACGGCGGTCTCAAGTGTATGGGATCTTCCTGTCTCATCGATAAAGCTGAGACAGGGTAACCAGAAGTGAGAGGGGTTACCCCCAGATGGTGGGACCAGGAACCCACAATTGGGGAGAATGCGCGGGTGTCACACATTCTCTCATCTCTGGCTGCGTCTGGCTGCCCTCTATCTTGAGACCCCACAGTCCAGTAAACTCCGAAAATAAACGTCTCAACTCGCATTGTGTGTCAAATTTTTCGTTCATGATTTCGCGATACTTGTCCTCATTGATGTGCCCATTTTCAAGAATGCGCTTCTGCTCATTTTCTCGATGATGTCGGCTACAGTACAGGACCACTGCTGCAACACTTGCATTTGCGAAAACAAATCCCGTTACAAGAAAAATCCGGATCACCCTGTACTCCATTTCGCCGACTTTGAGCAGTGATCGAAAGCAAAAATGAAAAGCATTTTTCATCGAATCACTGAAAAATTATTCTACGGGATGCGCTGATAATCACGGCCTGGCAATAAATGCAAGTCAAAGCGTTTTGCGTCAGGAAAATAAAAAACGAGCAGCGCACGAGCCGGACGCCCTGTCTTCCATCGTTAGGCTGACTTTTGAATTATTGTGTATATCGCGCCCTTTTTTCGTAATTCCTTAGTTGTCACATCCAATCTGTGGGGAGGCGTCCAGCGAGATGCAACAGCTGTGACTCTACGATCATTATTTTTTTTGTGAAATTGTGAGGATGCAAGAGATACGGCAACGAATAATTTTTCGCACAATGAAGCATTTGACTGTTGCCTCCGAAATTCCAACTATCGTTTGTCTTCATCAGCATATTTCGATCATTCTGGATGCTGCCGATGCTTTGGATTTCCTTGGTGGTTGACTTTTCTGCATGCAAAATCATTCTAAAAAGTCCATTGTTTACTCAATCGGACGTTTTTATTACATGTGCCCTTTGTTTTTGCTGGTGTTGAAAATGAATTTACCGCACCACGGCCCCATCTGGGACATTTCCTGGGCTTCTCGGCAACAGCATGGCAAATTCATGTGCGCACCTCTGACGAAAAGTCTTCGAAGATAGGAGTAAGAATACAAGACGTCGTGCGCTACAAAAAACATCGTGACACTCCTGTAAGGCGTGAAGTTGCATCAAACACTGTTGAACAGAATAACCCCTGTATTAGTCAGATCTGGCCACCTACTCGTATGTTCAAAGACATTTGGAAAAGACTGAGATTCGCCGTGACGTTTGTGTAAGGCACCTATATGTGAATTCCGTTCTCCTTAACTCTTTTCTGGAAAGCGGTTGGTTAAAAAACAGCTTTTCTCCTCTAATTTTCTGAATATGTTTCCATGTCAGCGGGGGGTTCAACAACTTTGCTGGGTGTCCATTCAAAAGGCATTTACGAATTCGTGAGGTTACCGGTAAACTGATTTATTTAATGGACGTTACACGCATTTTTTGTTGAAATTTCCAGATCCGACATATTTTTCAGCTAATTGGGCCCAAATCAATCGCCATTTAGAATTCCGCGCCCAAAACTGTCCAATCACCCCTATTGGACACATGGCATTTTTCTGAACATCCACATTTATTTTGTTGCCAGGTTGGAGATATTGCGTATACGATGGCCTAATTAGGTACATTTCTTTGGCGTCTCAGAAACTAAAGGTCAAGTTCATGTACACACCGAGTTCATCGATGAAATTTGTGTGCGCTGTGTCAAATTTGAGCAATAAAACTCCGTCCGTCCTCCTTAACCCGAATGTGGAGTCCGGAATTTGTTGTGAACAATTTTATCAAAGCGGACTGAAGGTGCTAGTATACAGTCGAATTTTTCTCTGACTTTCGTGGATAAAGCATCTGCAGACGCATTTTCGACGTTTTTCTTTCAGCATCGCGATTGGTCGGTTCAAACAATAGATGTAACGAGCAGCGAAATTTTAATTTTTGACATTCACATGTCGCTCAGGGGTTTCCGTCAGGGGGTTTTCAACCAGTTTCGTGACCAAAAGACATTCCCGAAGTCGGTATGATGTCCGATTTATTGATTTCTTTGATGGACTTTCCTGGGCCCCACCACACGTGGATTAGGCAATTTCACGGACCATCTGCTTCATAATCCGCAATAATCAAGGCGAACCATACCTCATCTAACCTCTGCGGTCAGGTTTCGGTAGGTTTGAGTACAGGTCAACAAAAACAGGGAGGTGGATGGTGTTACGAATAAGGAAGAGCACACATCCTTGAAATTGTCGAATCCACATATGGGCAGGAATATGAAAGCCTTGCCCGGTTGATATCCTCCTGGTTTTTTGGTAGAGCTTCTGGCAGCGTCATTTGAGGCATCACGCAATTTTGTGGCATGCCCTCCTTGATGACTTGTATTACTTTGCAAAAAATGTTCCTTTTGTGGCATGCCCCCTTGATAACTTGCATTCATTTGCAAAAAATGTGCCATCAAAAAATCAGTTCCATTTTCGATTACCGTTGACATACTGTACTTTGACTATAGCACCTGAACATCGAAGTGCTTTTATCCGCAGATCTGGAATAAATAAAACCCATTGGGATTTATCCGTGAGTTTCTGGTGACCTTTAGCTCCATATGTTTCCTTTGGCGGGCTTCGATCTGAACGGCATTTTATCTCCACTTGTATTAAATTCACGTTAATTGGGGAAGTGCTTTGCTCAACTTTGTTTATGTGACAGACACTCAACCAATCGATCAATCCATAGATCCGATTAAATTAGCCATAGTCTAAAACAATGAGAAATCGCAGAGTTGGTTTTCGTGATTTTGATGAATTTCCCGAACGTTTTTGAGAAGGGTCTTTCAAGTGTGGAGACAAAGTCGTTGTTCAAAGCGCTGTGGAGCGAATTGTATTCTGACCTCTTTGTTCGATCTTTGGTTTGGCATGAAGGTCGCGCTTCTTGTACGAGTGCATTTTAATCTCACGATTTGTTGGGATGGAAGAAAGGGCACTCTGCAGGAATCGGTGTATCTTGCTCCCAAGAAACGGGCTCATCGTGGAAGTTCGCCAAATAAAACAACGATTGGCAAATGAAAAACTATGAATTCATCTGAATTGGCAGTTTTGTTAAAAATAGCGGAAGAAAGTTTATGAGGCAACGGTTTGTTAAAATAAAAGGTCGGCGGCAATTCGCATTTCTTTCGCATATTTTTTTTGTCCCAATCCACTTCCGCATACGCGTCTCTGATTGGCTGTTGGGTTCCCCATTTCAACTCCCAAACCAAACTAAACCAAACCAACCTGAAATTTAACCTAACCTACCTAACCTTACCACGGCTTCAGGGCCCCCCAAATATTTTGGACTGCTCCAATTTCCGACTTTTGTCGAATGCAATCAATGAAATGGCAGATTGGCCAGTTGCGTTGTGCAATTTGCCATCGATGGCTCTTCACTTTCAGTCATCAATGAATGGTGTTGGTTTGCGATCGCAAACCAACACCATTCATTGGTGACTGAAAATGCAAACCAACACCATTCATTGATGACTGAAAGTCCATCGAGGCTATGCACACGCACGGCCAATCCCATTTCAACCCTTCGTTTTTGGAAAGCATAAACTTCTATGGAATCCGGTAAATAATTTTTAATATTTTCGAAACAAAAATTTTTCTGAAAGATTTGGTTCGTAAGCATTTGCTGGATCGAAACAGGATGAAAAAAAAAAAACAAGAAAGCAGTCGGCACGCCAATCCGACTCATGGTGACGTTCAGATCGGATATAAGAGGGTGGGAAGCGCCCTCATTGCCGGTAAAAGAATTCTTTGAGAAATTTGAATGGAAAAAATGCAATTTGGAGCACAGACTGAACCAGGCGTTCAAAATTTCTTCAACTTGCTGAAAAATTAGACGACCTGCCTGGGGCTTTATTAATTGGAACCCCGCAGGACGCCTTCCCCAGACCCCGAAACGGAACTAAGTGCTAGCTAAGACCTTCGGCTTTCTTCGTCCATCGTGCTGAAGGAATCATACCAGTATTTGAAGGTGCAAGGTCAATCTTGCACATTTGCGCTGAATTGAATCTTTTGCCAAATTCAGCAACCATTTGACCTTTCAAGGGTCCTTTCACCCAACACTGCCCGTACAAGATCCGGAGCATTAGTGTCATTTACACCCCCCGTGTTATGCAAAAACGTTGATAGATTCTCCTTTCTCAACCGCAACATATTTCTCTGGAATAAACTTAGGATTCCCTCCGAGTTCATGAGCTTTTCTGAGGATCGTTTTACCACAGCTGTTAGGCTTAAGCTAGCTAACATCGTCTCACTGCAGGCTTGACCAAGGTGGGTACTGGGTATCTACCTGGGTAAGTAGGTAGGCAGGTATTAGGTAGAGAGGTTGGTAGGTACCGACATACGACACACTTTCATTTTCCCCATTGAGTTTCCTTTTGTTGGTTGGATATCTTCGTTTTTTCGGTTATTAGGGCCCAAATCTTATCGCTTTTTTCTTCTCTTGTCCAGTCATGTAATAATAATTATTATCTCATGAACCGACGATGTTTGGCTGGTGTTGACCGCATCTGAATGGGCATTCCAATCGAATTTGTTCTTGTCAATTTTTGAATGATGACGACCACTTTGGTCTAAGCATCGTTTGCTATGTTTTGAATGACGACGACCACTAGGTACGGGTTTAAGTATCGTTTGCTGTGTCTCTTCAAACATCATTCGTGATCTTCTTGAACCTGCGTGCTTGATCAACCTCCGACTGATTTGGACTTCTTGTCGAGTGAGTTTTCGCTTACGTGCATTTTATGCCAGGTACCTATCTCGGGATTCTTTGCTCTGACCGGTGCGCTCTAACTGTATTGGGGGGAGGCAAAAAATGCCTATAGCCCTTTGACAAAAATGTCTCCCTGAGATGTCTCAAAAACCACATTTTTGCTGGTTTACACAATGGTTTCGTGGCTTTCACTTGCAGGCAAAACAAGAAACAAAATCAACAGAAGGAAATCACACCTTGTTGGAAGGACAGCAAACTTCTCTTACATCAGCAATATTAAATATTAACATTCTACATGCTACATAAGAATTACCTTATAATGAAAAAAAAGTTTCGGGGTTCAAAGTTCCGTGAAAAGAAGTGGTCCCAGATGAAAATGCGCAGCAGAAACAAATGCCGAAAAATGCAAATGTCCTCGCGATTGCAAAATTCAAAAGGAAAATTCAAAGTGAAGTTTTTGGAGCTTTGTGGCGTCTGCTCAATTTGATGTTGGAATTCAAAAAACAAATGAAGGGGAACAATGGGGTTTGTGAACCTGCACCAGTGTTGCGAATCCTAGGGTAATTACCCTTTTTTAGGGTAATTCGAAGAGCCTAGGGTAGAGTTTAGGGTAGCCGCGGTTTTAGGGTAATTTTAGGGTTTTCCATAAATCTGACATTTCATTAGGAGGCAGCATTGGTGTTTTTGGGAAATTGTCTCATTTCAAGAACTGATGATGAATTTCTTCAGTTCGGATAAAATTTCTGAAGCCATGAGTTTTGAGTTTAAACTGCGATCGGCAACTCTGCACTTCCGCATCGTCTGCTCCTCATTCATTCATTCTTCAGTTCTTCGGTCTTCCACGCAGTGAGTGACGCAGAGCACACTTGGCATTTGGTCTGGCGGAAAGAAGCCTTCACCGTTCACCTTGCGTTTCGTCTTGTCAGTGAAACAGACACTTGGCGTCTGGTCTGGCGAAAAGAAGCCTTCACCGTTCACTTTGCGTTTCGTCTTGTCAGTCAAACAGACACTTGGCGTCTGGTCTGGCGAAAAGAAGCCTTCACCGTCCACCTTCCGTTTCGTCGAATCACCTTTCGTTTCGTCTTTCGTTCGAAGGCCGAAGAGTCTTCGGCCTTCGCTTCGGCAATCGTCTCACCGTCTCATTGTCTCTCACTTCATTGCGAGCGGGGTGCACTCACCACACAAGGCACTGCACGCACACTGCTTTCCACAGTTTTCAATTTTTTTCTTTAGGTAGGTAGTCTCTAGGATAGGTAGGTAGGCCTTACATTTTGTTTTTCTTTTTGGCAGATCCCTACCCATAATTAACGATGGATAAATGGCTTCATAAAGGAAAAATACCACCGGATGTGGCTGAAAATAAATCAGCATCGAAGCCTTCAACTTCTGGTAGCTTAGGCTCTTGCGAGAAATGTCCATCGGAAGATAAAGACTTACCCACCTCAAAATTTAGTTCAGATTATTCTGACTCTGATTCTGATGTTGAATCTGGAGATGATAGTGATGATGCTAATAACGATAGTGACTCACTTCAACCGGTAGAGAAGCGCAAGCGCCATCATCTCATCACCAAAGAGAGAGGAAAAATCTACAAGCAAAAGTTTGTTTCTTCTTGGATGCAGTTGCCTGAATTCACAGGATGGTTGGAAAGGTCGAAGTCATCACATGAAAAGGCATTTTGTAAGCTCTGCCAAATGGATCTCTTTTCGTAATAAAATTAGGTTAAATTGTTTGAAATGGGTAGAATTCGGTAGGTCTATCTGTCATTAGGAGAATCATCAATCATGGAGCATTCATTGGTCAATTGTCGCCTGCACAGTGCGCAGCAGACAGGAGACCATATACACAGCGCAGACATACAGTACCTTTCACAGAGTGGTAAGTGCTCATTATTTTATTGCATTTTTCCTGTGCCTGCACGTAAACATCTGACATATTATAAATTTTTTTCATTTAGGGTAATTTAGGGTAGAATTTGGCTTGTTGCAGGGTAATTTGTGGATGGTTCATTCGCAACACTGACCTGCACGTTTGCAAAAATGGCCGCTCTGGTTGGGGATGGGGAATTTTCTTTGAAGTTATTGGAGAAGTTTTGTGAATGGGGGATTTTGGGGAAAAGCAGTTGGGAAAAGTCGATCTGTGTCATGGAAATTGATATGCGAAGTCCTGGTGGACACAAGTCGTCATGGGAAAAGTTGTTCAGTCGCCATCCTTTCCTTTCGATATTTCCAAGTTCTGCCAGTTGATTCCTGTTTGACGCAATTGATTGATTGTCAATTTTCGAGCTTCGTCATCGTTTTCCGAGATAATTGAATCTCGGCCTGAATTGAATTTCTCTATCTCTGGCCTTTGGTAGGCACCAACTTTGGAACAGGGATTGACTGGATTTCTTCATTTTTTTCCCTCCTTGTATGGATGCAATGTTTTGATGCAAGCTGCTGAGCATAACAAAAAATCCGAAAGAGCGCGCACTAACAGGAAAAAATATCTTGCTCTTGATTTGCTCAATGCCATCAAATTTGATAAGCTCAATTCCAGACCTAAATTGGTGCTGAGAGATGAAGGGCATCATAAACTGAAAATGTTTTGAAATTTGGAATTTCCATCTGGAAAACCATGAAAAGTGAGGGTAGGTGAATGGTCTCTGTCCGGCAACAGACACCCTGTAGACAGGACTTTGGAACTGTTCCCCCAGTTGTTTTTTTTTTGTGGACTGTTTTGCATGTGCATGTTGTGGACTGTTCTGTGTTTTCGGTAGGTACCTACCTATCAATTACCTACCTAGGTGCCTACTTTTAAAAGCCCAGTTTTCTGAAAGGCTGACATTCCATCATCTCTGTTCATCTTTTTCACATCGGTATGGGTCGGTTAAAAATTTTACATGGCTTGGAACATATCTTAACTCCATTGTTGTTGTTGACACTCCATTGTTGGCTTATTCACATGCAGGGAGGCTACCTAGGTTCATTTCACGTCATTGCAATATGAACGATGTCGTTTTGTGGTTTTTTAGGGTGAACATTTCGCAGGGTGTGACTAAAACGCTGAACCTGCTTGTCTTGCTTGTCCTGCTGGAAACCTGCTTGTCCTGCTGGTAATGGTTCCCTGACCAGGGCTGCAAAAAGTCGTTAGCCTGGTCAAATTTTGGCCGATGAGCTTTTTTATTTTTTTTTGCTCGTCAGCTTTCTTTTGCTGGCCTGCCCGTTTTGGTCCCTGTCGAAAAACCAAAAAGTTTCCCTCGCTCGCCGATCTGCATGTCTTTTCCATCCCGAATGAAAAAGTTGGAGAGCTTTTTTTTGCTCTCCGGCCCAATTTCGATCCCGGTCGGCCCTCAACGGTCCCGGGAGCAATGCTCCCGACTTTTTGCAGCCCTGCCCTGACCTAACCCTGGCCTGGCCGTTACCAGCAGGACAAGCAAGACAAGCAGGTTCAGCGATTGAGTCACTTCCCATTGTTGACACTCCATTGTGGCAAAAAGCGATGGCAAGGCCATATGCGGGAATGACTAAAACGCTGAACCTGCTTGTCTTGCTTGTCCTGCTGGTAATGGCCAGGTTGCGGTTAGGTCAGGGTTAGGTGATGTTAGTTTAGGTTAGGATAACCTAATCTAACAATAATCTAACATATTTAACCATTACCAGCAGGACAAGCAGGTTTCCAGCAAGACAAGCAGGTTCAGCGTTTTAGTCACACCCGCCAAATGCCAAAATTGACGTCATAAATTCAGACGGCGGGATTGGATGTTGCGATGCTTCTGTGCCTGGAAGTGGATTGTGAAAAAATATGCACGCCAGATGGCTTCCAGGCCGTGGTGTGTGCACAGCGCACAGAAAATTTGCTTTTGTTGATTTGGCGAGGCCCACAGATTTATTTGGCCACACAGGACAGGCCCAAAAAAATTTTTTTTCCAAAAATCTTTATTTTGCAGGAACCTAGGTACCTACGGTACGAGTGAGTGGCCCTATTTTCGACACTAAATCATTGCTTTTGAAGAACGGTGGGAACGATCACAGTTTTTGAACAAACCCAATTTTCTTCCACCAATTTACCCAGGTGTTTGAGCGGATTCCTGTGCATCATCAACACTGTATGAAGAAGCTGCGGCTCACATTTGATAATCCAGTCCTGCTGGGCATTCTCCCATCGCCAGGACAACCTCAAGAAGTTTGGTGTTCCTGATAATCTTCCAGTAAGTTGGTATTGACATAAAGACCTGAACATTTTGCCATCAAAAAGCCGCCTTGTAAAAGTACTCTTCCAGCATTGCCAAGGTTAATTCAGGTGGAAATAATTTCATGGCCTGTCGAAAATGTTAGGTTGCCGTTTTAATTCAATTTCACGAAAACATCACTTTTGGGACATTACTGTTTCAATGGTCGTCTGTGGCACGCACAAAGGCATGGGAATTTCCCTGCATGTACTGGGTTGCTTGGATCAGGTCAGATTCGGTTATAGGCTATTGGTGTCCAGGTTAAGTGATCTAGTCTGACCATCTGACATAACATAACCCAATCTTGCCTAACTTCACGTTCCCCCCCCCCCCAAGCGAATCTCAGCACATTCTGGGAAATGCCCATGCTTTAGCATGAAACCGATGACCAACACCCTTTGACGATCTCTTTTTTGCCATTTTATGGTTAGTTTTCTGTGTCCATCCCACCATGAAAAAAATTTGCATCTGGGGACTATATTCCTGCACCATCTGAACTGCAATTTTGGAGAAGTTGGGTTTGCCAAGGTTAGGTTGGGTAAGGTTTGGAGAGGTTGGATGGCTTGGAAGTGGTTTGGTTGGTTATGTTACATTTATCCGATGTCTCAAACACAGATATAAGGAAAAATATTGGAATTTAGAGTTGAAATTCCGATCAATTTGAAAGTTTGCCAGATTTAATGGATACTCATTTTATTCCCTTTTCCTTTGTCCAATAATTTGATCAGCCCATTTCTCCGGATCGTGGATTTCCAACATGGAAGAAATTCCCCAAGTACAATTTTTTTTTGTTGATTTGGCCAGGCCCACAGGATTTGCCAGAATTCGTAATTTGCCGGTACGGTACGAGTGGCCCAATTTTCGACACCATCCTAAATCATTGCTTTTTAAGAACGGTTGGAACGATCACAGGCTTTGAACAAACCCAATTTTCTTCCATCAATTTACCCAGGTGTTTGAGCGGAATCATGCGAATCAACACTTATGAAGAAGCTGCGGCTCAGATTTGATAATCCAGCTGGGCATTCTCCCATCGCCAGGACAACCTCAAGAAGTTTGGTGTTCCTGATAATCTTCCAGTAAGTTGGTATTGAAATAAAAGACCTGAACATTTTGCCATCAAAAGCCGCCTTGTAAAAGAGCTCTTCCAGCATTTCCAATGATAATTCATGTGGAAATAATTTCAAAGCTTGTCGAAAGTGTTTGCTATGCTGTTTTAATGCATTTTCACGAAAACGTAACTTTGGGGACATTGGCTGATTCAATGGGCGTCTGTGGCACACACAAAGGCATGGGAATTTCCTGCACGTTCTGGGTTGGTTGGGTTAGGTCAGGTTTGGTTATATTGGGTTAAGACAAGTCCAGGTTAAGTGATCTAGTCTGACCATCTACCATCACCCAATCTTGCCTAACTTCACCTGCCCAAACCCAATCTCAGCACAATCTGGAAAATGGATTGGAAAATACCGTCGGAACTCTTTGCCCTCGGTCATTGAACCTTATGCTCCAGTTAAACAGGATCTTTTCTTCATTGCTCACCCTGTTCATCTTTTGAATGCTCGTGGTACCTTTAAATGTGATTTCTTGTTTATCAGAGCATTTGTTTGAAAATCAGGTCATCTTAAATTAAAATTTTGTTGTCATCGGATAGAAACAAATTTGTTGAGAATTTTTGTGCAAAGCCAGGAGTGTGTTGAACGTCCCTCATATTCACGACCCACTCACTTTAAGGTTTCATCACCCTAAATAATTTCCCACTCTAAATAATTTTAATTGGTCATTCTATTTTTCCCTCACGGCAGTTACGAAGATTCAGTTTTGAAGATTTTTTCAGCAGAATTCCATCGGTACAAGCTAAGAGAGGTGGGGGAAGAAAGATCTGGACTTTCCGCTGCACTGGAGAATGCCGATCACAGTGATGCTCAGAGGAATTTCTTGGCAGGTATCTGGGTTGCGAATATTTTTATTTGTTATCAGGGTTGGGTAACGCAAAGAATCACTGGGTGTTGTAATTGGTTGTGGGGAACTGGTCAATTTGTGGCCGAATGCGACCTGAGGGGTTGACTGGCAACTCTGTGGGAGCATTACAGGGGGCAGAGTCCCCTGGTTGGGGATTTGGGAGACGGAATCCCCAAAAGTGGAGCCTTTTGACAAAATTGGGTTCTGGAAGTGGCATGGATTTGGTTTGCAGTGACTGGCACTGCCAGTAGGTACCTGTGCACGATGTAGGCCCATGGAATCTGTGAAAGTTTTGTGTGATTATAAGCAAATCATTCCAGACAGTGCACGAAACGAAACCAATTGCCAACAGTTTTGGATGAATGAAAATCAAAGACAATTAGGCCTTAACTAAGGCGTCCCCCTGTGTGGAAGACCAAAGTGACTGCAACTGGGGTGCCACTTCTGCCACGATCTAAGGCCAGGTGCCAAATTCAAATCACCTTGCTCAGCTTTATAGCTGCTAAAGTCCTGCTACCGACCTGTTAACTTTCCTTTTCTTTATTCAAATGTAAATGCACATGCTAAATTAGCATGTTAACAGAACGATGGCACGAGTTTTGCAGCTTCTCAGCCTTTGCAGCACCTCCAATCTGACCAATGTGCTAAGCCTTTCGTTCACGAATCGAAATGTTTACACGGTTTTATATTTCAACCGTTTTTTTTTTAAATTACCCATGTTTGTTTTCTCCATTTTATCACAGGAGGAGCCCTTTCTATTTTTTATTGAACCCGCATGATTTTCTGTGCATGATGTTCATACCATTGCAAATTTTGGATATAAAACCCTGGATGAAGATCAAGAACGCATCATCGCGGCTTCAAAAACATGCACAAATGTACCTACAGGTACATCGGGCAGAAATTTCTGTTCAATGTTCACGTCACTGTATCGACAGGATTTTCTTGCTATTGAGACAACGGCAATAAGCATACAAAATTCATGATACAACCTGCCAAAATCCACATGTCTAAAAACACAACTTGGGTGCTATTTCAGCTTGGATTTCAATTTCAATGGACATTCAATTCTTGTCTTAAAATCTTGTATCTTTTAAATTTTTTCTTTTTACTTTTTTGTTTCAAGGTGTTGGATTCAACAGATTACTCGGACACAAGGACATCTTGCGTGGACAGGCCAGAGCTTTTGCTTACATGAACCAACGGCGAGGTGTTCTTCTGGCCCACAGCACTCTCCGCTGCATGAATCCAAATGATTCATGTGGACGAACAAAGAGCAATTCTTGGAACTGGCAATTCTTGGAATCCTAAAGGTAGATTTTTATCAAATTTTTTCCTGAAAGTTCAGAGCAAAATTTCGGTCTTGTATGTGGGCCACAATCCTTCGTGTTGGCCAAGAAAACAATTCCTGGAGCTCCGGAGACAGAAACCCTGACAATGCCGTTGAGATTAGATATGAACGTGAGGGAAATTAACATGTCTTGTGTCTGGAAAAGCAGTTTGATGCGATGACTGGAGGCACCTGTCGATATTGATGTGGGGAAGTGGTGTTTTCAGGCAAAATTATTATTTTCTGGAACTTTCCTGCTTGGCTTGCTTTGGAACCTCCTGTGCAAAAAATGCCACACATGATTTTTCGTCCTGTCCACCGTTGATATTTGCTGACCGGAAAACAACTCGAGACAGATACCAAGCAGGCACCTGGTGTAATGTTTGGGGATCCACTATGAAATTTTACAGTGTGATCGCGTCATCGGTGCTGTACAGCACCCTGTAAAATGAGTAGAAAATAAGTTGCTATCTTTTTGCTCTTGAGGTGACAGTGTCATAAAAGTTCTATATTTTTCAAACATTTACAAAAATTGTTAATGTCCTTTCCAGTTCTTTTTTTAAAGATCAGTCCATCAACCATTCAGGGCTCTCACATTGAACTTTCAGGATAAAATGTGATAAAAAACCCTTAAGGATTTGAATTTTACAGCTTGCAGAAAGAAAACTTGCATTGTTGGGTGGATAGTTTTCATGTGAATAGAATTCACATTCACAATGAGCACAACGTTCCTGTATTCTAATTTGTTCAACCTTCACTTACAATCTAATTTAAAAACGAATAAAAAAAAAGTGCTTATCTCCACTCCCTTGCTACCTTCAATTTTAATTGAAAAGTCTGGGTTCTCAAGGGTCTTGGGCAAGCTGAGTCCAAAGGACCAGCTGCATTTGATATTCACGTGTATGTCTCATAGCGTTGAAACTCCTTCACTTGCTTTGGAATGCATTCACAGGCAGGCTCCGCAACAGGGACCTTGCAATGTCCACTTGATGGATGAAAAAACCTGATTTTTATTTAAAAACCTTCTAACGCACATTGCAGCTAAACTCCCAACCAAACGCCAAGTGTGAATGACAAATGGAGACTTTGTGGGAGCTGGTTCTTCATTCGTTTGTTTTTCACGTGGTGGTGCCATTCTGAACAAAAAAAGTGGAGTGTTTTTTGTTGTTCCGTGACTTTTGAGGGCACTCGCCGGAAAAACGTGGGATCCTACACTGTAAATCTATTTGGCGACACCAAAAATTGAATGCAAATACAGAAACCCCTAAAACATTAAACGCAGGGTCCCATGGTCCCGTCCCAGACGACAAAAAGTCGCTCTGCACTTATTTTGTTCAGAATAGCTTCAAGATGTTAAAAACTTAGAATGGCCAACTATTTCAGAAGCAAACTGAACAACGATTTATTTAAATGATTCTTTTCATGTTTGGGCCTCAGTGGTCAATTTTGCCCAGGAATGCCAATTTTTATTGGGTGGTGCTCCTGGGGCCCCAGCTGTTCAAAAACATTTCTACCTGTTCTGCTCACCTGGCTCGCCTGAATTTGGCTCCCTTGCACACTGTATTCACATGAACCGTGTGTACTAAAGCTGGGACAGAAAGTGCACCGTTTATGTGTAGATCAGGCGAGCCAAACTTTTGCAGTGTAGACTACGTTCCGTGGACAGCAAGTAGTAGGTTCACAACAATCATTGGGCGGGCGCAGAACAGGAGGTTGACGGCGCACTCCGGGTCACGGGTTGCGTCAGCACTGGGCAGAATGATCTTCTCCACATGTAGACAGGAATGAATTTATAAAATCTTTCTGTTGTCCATGTCCGAAATAAAAGAAATCAAAAACACCAAATTTTGCGTATGCGGCAATGAATTTATAAAAACTTTCTATTGTCCATGTCCGAAATAAAAGAAATCAAAAGCACCAAATACAAGAAAACAACGTCAACAATACAGGTCAATATTCAATGCTCAGAACAACAGATGTGACTTGGTCAACTTGTACGTGTTACCCAAAGAAACTGAATACTGACACACACATCAACCTGATTCTGGATTGTCCAGCACAAAACATGGAAGGAAAATAAACACTCAAATTTTGCAACACTCAGCAGCGACCAATCACAACAAGGCAGCTGGAAACGAAACATTGACCCGGCACAGGTGGGCTTGAGTCCACCCAGAGAAAATTTCAGCATTCCGTTTTGCAAAAACATGGTGAAAACAGACTTGACTCGACGATTTATTTTCCAGAAGAGGACAGCGCGCTGACGTTTCTGGAGCATCACACTCCCGTTGACGAGCAAGACTCGTCAACGTAAGCGTGATGCTCCCGAAACGTAAGCTCCGTTGTCCTCTTCTGGAAGATAAATCCTCGAGTGAGTCTTCCAAAATTGTCCAAGTTTCCTCTCCGCCAATGGCGACCTTTTAAACATGCTGCAATAAGTCAATCATCAAAATTTATCAAAGGTCCAGAAACCATGAAGTTAAACTAAATATCCGTATCTGCGTATGCAAGGGCCAAAAGCTGGTTTTAAGTAACTCCTAAGGGTCCCAGCCCCACTGAAAATGTCAAACACAAACGAGCTGAATGCACACCTGCACCCATTGCAAGTTTTGTCCTCACAAGTCTCAGAGCAAGGATGCTCCCAAAATGACCCACAACATTCGGCACATCCATTTTATGTGCATATCAAAATTCAAGGCCATTTCAGAATTTCATGGCTCATTCGATTGTGTTGGCCTGTGCTGAATAGTATAGTGTTGCTCAATTTCTCAATTTAAAAACAACTCCATCCACACTTGAGATTGCAACAAAAACTGCAAAGGACAAGCTTCAAAAATTCTGGCAATAACATAAAATTACAAGCCCCCTCTTATCTGGGACAAACCTCCAAATACTTTTAACTCCATCATTTTATGCAAGGCCGGGATCAAGCCCAGAACAGCCAAAAACAGTTTGAAATTTCCGAGCATCCCAAACTGATCACATGATCTTGTGCAACTTAAAAAGTTTTGTTCAAGTATGAAAGGTCTGCCTTCATCGGGAAGTTCCTTCCAATTTTCAATTGACGCATGCAGGGTGCCCACGACGAAAGCAGAAAAATGAAACTTCATGACAAAAAGACAAGACTGACACTTCCAGCAAGCATGATGTCAGCATCGGGAAAATTAATGGAGCCACTAACGTAATTTCGATGGCAGAAATGACATTGCCACCGAAACTTTCCTTTACTTGCGTCCTTTTTTCATAAAGAAAATAGTGTCGTGTTTCATCGACATGTTGTGACATCTATTTCACAAGTTTTGTTTCAACAATTTTCTTGCATATTGTTTTGAAAAAACACTTCCGATCTTTTACTTCTTCATATGGTTGGACTACAAAGGAAAAACTTTGGTGCTAAATTTTCGTCGCAGAATGAAATGTTTCATTGACAACCGAAACTATATTTAAATTGCATGTGTGGTTCCATTAATTTTCCCGGCACTGTACATGTGAGTGTCACACAGACAATCACAAGTAACTATGAAAATACAACATGCTACAAATTAGAATAAGATGAAAAAGTTCAACGATGCCTCAATGGTAATTCTGGTTAAAATTGGCAAATGGAAAAATACATAGCAGAATGATATCGCAAGCAGCGGTGTGACTACCACCCCGCAGCACCAGTGCTGAAAGCACCACGGACGAAAAGGTGAAAAAGTGACAATGGAGATCAAAGAGCCTTTTGCTCTCCTCAGTGTTGCCAGCCAGTGATGCAGAAAAAAGCACAATAAGCAGAAAGCACAAAAAAGTATGAATGGTAACCCTGACTCTCCTTATCAGACAGTGCTGGCAAATTATCGTCCCATGAGCAATGTTCTCGCACCTGCTGCCAAACATTTTCCACTCCTGGGTCAACATGGCGGCCCCAAAGCTCATCAAAAACTTTAATGAAGTCCATATTCTGTTCTCAACTTAACCTGTGGAACTCTTTGTGGGCATACATACGAGCAAACTTGACCTTGCTTTTGGTGGTTACTGGTTATGTTCCAGCCTTTGTTTGATGCAAAACTGACACAGAACATCACTGAAATGCTGGGCACATCAGAGCAAATGACTTGTCTTCACTGGTCGGCCGTATTCATCCTCTATCAGAAACGGTCCTCTCACTCGTCGATGTCAGCAAAATCAGCATCATCAAGCGGCTAAACAACAAAAATATTTCTAGCGAGTTTGGGAGAAACACCAGGTGCTTACCTCTTTGAAAGGTCACAGCGCAGCAAGACACGAAATGTGCTCGTGATTTTAAGGCATAGGTACATCTTTGAAATGCTCGTCATGAATGCCAGATCAGGGATATTGCCATCAAATAACAAATAAACCAAGATACTACCGACATTATTTAAGTGCGGGAAAGCGACATTATTTAAGCGCGGGAAAGCATTTTGCAAGATCAAAATTAGAAGTCAAGTCCTCCGGAAACAAAAATAAATCCAAATATTGAAAACAGCCACTGCTGAAGGTATAACACAAAAATTTTAATTTTTCGAAACAAGAGACGCGACAATGTTAACGAATGCTCCAAGTCAAGATCAACAATTGGAATTTAATTTTTTTAAAGTTAAGTCATCGAAAACCTTACCTGGAATTTTCAAAAGAAGTTTTACGCTGCAGTTTGATTTTTATTCCCTCCTGCTGCTTTGGAAAAAATGTGAGGTCGGAAAAAATAAGCTGCATCGCTAAATTGATAATCCTCACCTTGATCTCACCACCTCGATGATAGAGCTGTAACATTGACCAATACACAGCTGATAAAATCTCAAAATGGTAATAGCTGCTTAAGTCCACACTATTTTTCGGCTTCAGAAAAACTACGACACCAGGAAAACGGTATTCTGGTCGGTGGTGTGGTGATCCATCACATGATCCGATGTGGTTTCGATTTAATTTAAGTTAAGCTAACCTGACATAAATTTGTCAGGCCCAAAAAAGAAATAAAAAAATCAAATAGATCCGCAATTGGTTTTTCGGCATGGATCTCCGGGACCGGTGACAGGGATAGAATGGACTGGGGCAGAATGGAACTGGGGCAGAAGTGGACAGAGGCCGACAAAAAATTCTGCCTCAGTCCGTTCTATCCCAGTCCCCCGTCCCAGATCACCAACTACCAGAAAAAAACTACATCAGCATACCAAAAGCACATAAAGGCTCAATCTCATTGAATCTCAGAGGAAAACACAAAGCACATATCAAAATGGTGGAGAAAAACGAACACAAGAGAAAGAAAAGAGAAAAGGCAGTGTAGTCAAAAGCTATAGGCAAAAATCAAAGAAAAATGAAATTACGAATTGCATAGTATCTCATCACGTAGGTATTATCCTAAATAACGAGTAATTTGGTAGTCGCAGACACCAAAATTAAAAAAACAATACCAGAAACCTGATTTAAAGGAGAGTGAAAACCCGGATCAGATCAACATTTTTACAGAAAGAGTCTGCTAACTTTGATCATGCAATGTCAACCAAGAGCAGCGTGATTCAAATACGCGATTCTGATTTGGCATCGGACTTCAGCCTGGTTGGTTTTGAAACCCGCATTGACATTCTTTTCTGAATTTTTGCATTGTTCTGAATTTAGGTTATAAAAATATCTTGAATAAGAAAGGCAGCACTTGTAGAGTTGTCATTGATCTTGTGTTAAAAACACAAACAAAATATTTTGCCAGCAAAAAGACAAATCGACGTCTCGAAAACAGCAGCGAACATACAGAGGTGGTTTTCACTTAATTTTGTAACATTTCGGTCTGATTTCAACAGGATTGCAACTCTTGTTCGTGGTCTGTTGAAAGTGCTCCGACCATTGGAAAACAATTTGTGATCTGCACCAGAAATTTTAACAGGGCCTATAGACCTGGTCAGTCTTTCCACTGCCAACTCCCATGACCCACACCATTGCGATGTTTCCCAATGACTTTCCAGAACAAGGATACCTGCCTCCAGGCACGTGCTTTATTGACGCGGTTTGCACAAATGTCTGGTGCAGATCATAAATTGTTTTCATGGTCGGTGCAGATTGATGGCAATGGCCCTGAAACAACCGCTGCAGCTGTGTGACACTCTCGTGAACTTCCATTCCAGCAAATAATATTTATCCTCTGCTCCAGAGTGGACAAACAGCCATCTCTCAGCTCACCTTCACCTTTATAAAAAAGATTGAAGGAAGAAGAAAAAATTGTGGAACAAGTGCAATAAACAGGAAACTCAAACGTGTGCAAATCACACACGAACAGATGAAGTGGCCTCAAATTCTGAAGTGAGTGATTTGCTTACGTTTGAGAGCGAAAATTAACTAGCATGCAAAAAACCACCTGCCTGCCTTACCGATGCACTGGCTAGCGGCTAGCAATTGTGACCAAAAAAGATTCCTAAAAGTTGTTCTTGTCCAGTTGTAAAAATTATCATCCTGACGAATGCTCTTCCTGATTCGCAAATGAAGCTAATCAAACCTGAACGAACGTCTCCGTTCCTTGCCAAAGAAGGTTAGGTTGGGCTGGGTTAGCAAACAGTGGGGGCAGGTTTGGTTTGCTTTAATTACGAACAACGAAGAGCATACCTACGTCCGTGAAATTGCTGCATCTACATGTAGGTAGATATTCGAAAGTGTTACTGGGTAATGATGGTAGCAAACTGTTGTTGAACTGCGTCCTAACTTTTTTCAACCCCCACTTCTTCCCGCCGTAAAATCATCCTGCTGAGTCATTTTTGTCAATTTCTCCAAGACATTCAAGTGGTGCAGGTGGGTGATGCAAAATCTCCAAAAAGCGAGATGGCCACTCATTCGCAAAGGCAAAATCTTCCAATTTCTGCACCACAGCCAGTTCCAAAAGTTTTACATTCACAAAAGCCAAACATTTGAGCTGATAAACTGATAAAAAAAAAACTATCAATAGACATACCTAATGAAAGAAAGGAAAGTTCTGCAGTTTTAGAAAAACGAATAACAAATAACTGGAAAGAAATGGCACAAAATTTTTTTCATTCCATGTTTGGGAGTGCGACACACAGCCACGACTGGCCTTGCTCAATCGGCAGTTCCTCCTCCAAAGTCTTGCAATTGGAAACGACTCGCCGAAAATCATTAACCCTGGAAAAAATGACAGAAAGCATGTTGATGTGTCACTGCACTGTCCCAATGGCTTCATCTTTACAGCAATCACAGATCTCACAGCCAAGAGTTCAAGCTTTCCGGACAGGGTAGCCTACCCACTTTCTAAAATTAACGGCTCGTCAAGCAGTCAAAAAGGAATACCCATCTGTTTTCTTCCAAGACGATTACCCATTCGTTTCCTTAGGCCTATATGATTTTGAGCACAAGACGACAGAAAGACACGGTCGGAGGGAACACTTGCCTCCGAGAAGCGAGGCAAATCCCATGAATGTTTTAAATGGCCAGATTTATGTCTCAACTCGGAGGCAAGTGTTACCTCAGACCGGATCTTACTGCCGTAAAGATCACCAGTCCAGAATACATTTTTGGTCAATGTTGATTCTTTGTGGAAAAACAAATTGAAAACAATAACAAAACAAAAGCTGCCCAACCCAGACTGAAGACAGTGAAAAATCTGCAAAATAACATGATTTCAAATGCTGACGAAAAAATTATGCCCAGTTTTTTTTCAAGAGTCGGTGCCTGTTCCATTTCCACTCGAACAATGTTGTGGAGTTGCAAACGCAACAACAAATTTCTCACTTTTTATTTGTTTGGATTTGACCCAGAAGCCAACTTGAAATTCCTTGATAGACAATTTTCCAGACACAATGCAAGGCTGTCCTGCCACTTGGCAATCAATGGTGACAAGACAGCCACCTGAAAGACAACAGGGGGTATTAATGTCGTGTGTTCTGTTCCAATCTTCTTCCACAGCAGAGGGAATGGTCACGAGAAACGACAATCCTCCAAGGTTTCAGTAGCAGGGATTGCCGTTCTTCGTGACCCTTCTCTCCACCGCCAGTGACTCATAAATGTACTTCAATCCCAAAAAATATTTCTAATACATGATAAATGACTGCCAGCTCAAAATAATTGTCCTGGACGCATGTGAGGTTAAATTTTTATACTTGCCGTGGCACCCTCTACAATTATTTATGACAGCGCATGTGTCGATTTCCAGACTCTCCAGCAACATTTGCACAAATCCAAGCCAGAATAATAAAATTCCGAAGTGGAAAGTCCAAGGCGTACAGCTGTACAGGTGTTTCAAAAAAACCGCGCAACCGCAAACCTTGCATGCAGCTAGACATTTCGAGGGTCAATTTCGATGTTCCAACGTTTCACATTGCATTTTTATTTTGTGAATTTGTTTAATCTTAATTTCTTTCGACCTCTTGGCCACGATAGAGGCAGCAAATTAGCTACCTATTAAGCCCTCATGGTATCTCAGTTCGTGCCAAGTGCATGCATGGCTTTGCAGAATTTGCCTGTTGCATATGCAGAAGGGGCACAGTGGAAATTGAAACATGTCCTCTTGCCCCTCTGAAGCAATCTGCTATGCAACATGCATGGTTGAAATTTGTCGTGTTGCATGCGCAGAAGGGGCAAGGCTGGAATTTTTAAGTCGCCTTCCAGCCCCTCTAGAAACAATCTGATATGCCACATGCATTATGGTTTAAATTTGCCTCGTTGCATACGCATAAGGGGCAAGGTAGAAATCCATACGTATAAGGGGCAAGGCAGAAATCAAATCATTTTGACTGTGTTTTCACATGCACTGTGATTTCCTGTATGCACAGACATGCATGCAATTGCATTCACTGAGACACCATGGGGGCTCTATGGCTTTGCTGTCCCGATGGTAACCAAGTGTCCTGAGTCCGAAACAAAAAAAAAAAAAAACAAAAACGTCGAAGGTTGGGGCATTCAAAATGACCGTCGAGATGTTGAGCTGCAAGAAAAATGTCAGATTGCGCGGTTTTTTTGAAACACCCTGTATACCAGGCCGTGCTTTCAATTTCCCATGATTCTTTTGCAGTGTACCACGTTAGCAAGCTTCTAGAGAAGTTATGAAGTAGAATAAAACTCTTTGGGAAAAAAGCATTCAAGGTTCACATTTTTCTTTTATCGGTGCCCAGTTCCGCACATGCCTCATCAGAAAGGGTAGTTAGTGGTCCAATGGACCAACTCCTGGTTTTAAGAGAGGCAAGGTGGATGGTCAAATGGACCACTTTGTCACTAGGTAATTCAAAAAGTCCATGAGCAATTTATCTGACCTTTTAGGTCCTAACCAACTGTCCCACCATGTTGAGGATTAGGTACATGGATTGACAGAGCTGAAGACACCCTGTACAAAAAGTTATCACCTACCAGTTCTTGTTGAGGGTGGTCTATTCCACCACCACACATGGTAAAGCAAGGGCTAGTCCAATAAAAATGATATTGAAGGCCAAAATTTGCACAAATTGGAGCCTTTCACCTGGTTCACTCAATAGAGTTCCGGATTTGAATGAATTCATTCAAACAAAATCCTAAGATGAATGAAAAACATGTGCATGTTGACTTGACTGCACACCATTGCGTGGGGACTTGTTCACATCGGCCAGGGAAATTTCAGACCAGTCGTCGTCGTACCAATATGTCTGTTCTGACGAAAGGGACATCAAGATTCCGGAATTGAAAGTATATAATTTGCGAGCGAAAAGCTCGAAAGCCTAGTTTAATTCCCATGGAAAAGCTCGAAAGCCTGGCTTCTTTCCCCCATTTGGGTGCGATGTTGTTCAAATTCGCCTTAAGAAGCTTCCTGCAAGATTTAAAACAGTTGTGGAGGCAACAGTTTTATCATCACCTGTTCTGTGGTGCTTATGCATCAATGGGCCACTTGTAACCTCTACATTTCACAGCATATGTGGGTGACCTACCTTTTTTGCCTTTGGTGGTCCAAATTTCATGAAAGACAACTTGGCCCTGATAACGGCAGACGATCTGTGCTTCCAGTTAAGTTCCACATCATGGTCGCTGAGAAACTTTTCGATCCTTTCCTTGGACGGAAGCCGAGTGGGCCTATTATCATTCAAAAAGACTCCGAACTTCCTCTGCAGAAGATCAACCTCTGAATCGCTCCATCGCTGGTGCCGCTTTTTCCCGGGAGTTGTACGGAAAACAGAATCAGGGATAGTTTTCCGACCATCAGATTTTGCTGGAGAAAATTCTTCAACGTATTCGGCTGCGACGGTCTGAAAATTCGACTTTTCAACATTTGCAACTGAAATCCGAGCTTTCTCCACACAGTCACGGAGATGGACACGAGGTGACAGCAAATGCTTTCCAAAGAGATTCCTCTTGACAACATTTGCTGCAGCTATGGATCTGTCATCAGTGGTCCTGGTAACCACATTACCAATATCCTGAAGAATCATCCTAGATTGGCCAGACGGCAGGAAAGTAGGCACATCTGTTGTGTCTTCTCTTACTTCTGCTGAGGATACCTCTGCAGGACTTTTCGGCAGACTAAGCTCCTCTGAAGAACTTCTCAGGTGAAGATCATCAGCTGCGCCACAACTTCTCAGAAGAAGACCATCAGCTGTGCCTGAACTTCTCAGACGAAGATCATCAGCTGTGCCAGAACTTCTCAGATGAAGATCATCAGCTGTGCCAGAACTTCTCAGATGAAGATCATCTCTGCCAGAACTTCTCAGATGAAGATCATCAGCTGTGCCAGAACTTCTCAGATGAAGATCATCAGCTGTGCCAGAACTTCTCAGATGAAGATCATCTCTGCCAGAACTTCTCAGATGAAGATCATCAGCTGTGCCAGAACTTCTCAGATGAAGATCATCTCTGCCAGAACTTCTCAGATGAAGATCATCAGCTGTGCCTGAACTTCTCAGACGAAGATCATCTGTGCCAGAACTTCTTCGATGAAGATCATCAGCTGTGCCAGAACTTCTCAGATGAAGATCATCTGTGCCAGAACTTCTCAGATGAAGATCATCAGCTGTGCCAGAACTTCTTCGATGAAGATCATCAGCTGTGCCAGAACTTCTCAGATGAAGATCATCTCTGCCAGAACTTCTCAGATGAAGATCATCAGCTGTGCCAGAACTTCTTCGATGAAGATCATCAGCTGTGCCAGAACTTCTCAGATGAAGATCATCTCTGCCAGAACTTCTCAGATGAAGATCATCAGCTGTGCCTGAACTTCTCAGACGAAGATCATCTGTGCCAGAACTTCTTCGATGAAGATCATCAGCTGTGCCAGAACTTCTCAGATGAAGATCATCTGTGCCAGAACTTCTTCGATGAAGATCATCAGCTGTGCCAGAACTTCTCAGATGAAGATCATCTGCGGAACATTTCAGCCGAAGCTTGGCCAAAATTTCAGGTGCATCTCCCAGATTTCTGCCCTGCAGAAGATTCAGCTTCCCATGGTTGATCAACTGCAGCGCTGGGGCCATGATCTCAATTTCCTCCCTCGGCATTCTCAGACGATAATTGTTGTGATGAGTGTTTTCATCATGTCCCAAATGATCGAGTGTGATTCTTCTTTCTGTTGGTGTAAGATCGATATTGGATAGTGACACAGACAACTGCCTTCTCAACAATCGGGATCCAAAAGTGCCAGGATCTTCAAGAACTTTGCTCTTGGCTGCAGTTGCTTTCAAGGTGTACACACCCTTGAGATGCTGCAAAGAATGAGCATCTTTGCAAAAAAAGAATGGATTCCTGTCGTTGACATTCACCTTCTTCCTCAGAGCTATCAGTGTGGTGGATACTTCCCAGATCCTGGGACTGAAAGAAACAGGAGATTTTGAAACTTTTTTGCCCCTGATGTAGACAGCTGTGTAGTTCGAACTCGTGGAATGCTTGTTGATGCTGGGTATGGAGACGTTCTGGATTTTAATCCTGGCTTTTTGCATGTCGTGTATTCTTATCCTCGATGTTTCCAGTGGCCTGCGTCTATTAAAAACGACCAACCAGCAGAAGACCAGTTTGGAAATCCAAAAGAAGAGTTTTGAAAGAGCTGGAAGAAGTGTCTCTTCCTGAATTCTTCCCAGTGACTCTTCAATCTCGTTTTCGGCATAATCCAGGAAATTTGAGATGTCATTTTCAAGGGGAAGAGTTTCTTCTGCCAGCGACTGTCGGGATTTGAAGTTGTGAAGAATTCTCGCACGAGATGTGACTTTTTCTTGCCATCGGAACTCGAATTCCGTCCAGAAAAACTGAAGCCTGCGCATGACATCTTCATCAAGATCCAATCCTCTGGCATATTTGTAGGCACGATGCAGATAGGTGAAAAGAAATCCGGCTTGTGTTGGAGCAGACTTGCGCACAAGATCTTCCGTTTCATCATCTGCCGGATTTTCTGGAAATTTCAAAAGCTGACAGGTTGCTCTGATGATATCATCCAAATGGCACAGCTGAAAGCAATCTAACAAGCTGAGATTTTCCAAGTTGGTTTTTTCTCTGACACTGGTGAGAAACCTGCCCAACAACAAACCCACAGAACGGGCCTGGTGTTCTTCATTGCCAACCAGGGAATTTTTGGACATAACTACCTTTTTTATAAGGTAGTCATTGGTGACTGCAGTCTTCAGTTGAGCATCACGTACTGAAACACATATCACATTCATTTCTTCCTGCCACTGCTGATCATCTCTCATATCATCTTCTTCGACTGGATCCTTGCTGCAATTATTCTTCGATCCGCAACACCCAAATGCTTCAAAAGTGGCCGGACGCAACAGCCGTCTGCAGATTTTGCATCGAACATAGTCTTCAAGGACTAACTCTTCTGAAGAGCGAAGACGTCGCTTTGGCTCTAATGGACCAGACGTTCTCCCACTGAGTATCAGGTCATTGTGCTTCGTAGTACCGTCATCCGATATGCTGATGAAGATATCTCGCCTCTTCTTCGACTTTGGTTTCTCACGTAATGCTGCTTGGACTCTGCTTTCCTTGTAGTGCACTGCCTCCAGATGACGAGCCAAATTACCTCGGAACCCAAGGGTGCAGTAGAGACAGTACCTCATCTTCTGCGTGTGCTCCTTGCCAGCAGGCAAACTGGCAACAGAGTACTTTGATAAACCGGCAGGCATTGACAATGATTGGTCGCAATTCATTGCAGAATCTATAGATAGGTAAGGGAAAATACGAAATGCAATTCATCTCGCTTCCACGGACTCTTGTGATACCCAAATGTGGAAGAATGGCCGAAGCGAAGATTTTCTTTTCTAAAAGGTGAATTGTTGCGGTGAGGTTGGTGAGAAGGGTACCATAATCACGGAAAAGATGGCACACTTGCATACCGGCACTGTGCACCTGATCAATAGCCAGCAGTGGGCATGTTCAGTAAAGAACAGCCTCATGAGTTTAAGGAGAATGAAATTATTAGGTTGCTACATGCTTCGTCATGTCCAATATCTGTTTGTGATCCCTCTCAGCTTCACGTGTTCAAGATGGAAAATCTGCTGATAGGGTTCAGAGAATGGGAGCCCACGGAAGAGTAGATATTTGGTAGGTAAAGTGTCCGATTCGTGGAAAGTTAACTGGAGGGGTAAACCTGAACTCTAGGGCTAAAATACCATAAATTATTTTTGTCAACTGGGGTGAGGGGGTAATACCCCCGTATGCCCTGCAAATCACACCCTGGTATGGTATTTGGGAATGTGTGACAGCTCTCTCCCTGCACGCAGAGCCTCTGGCAGGGAGCATGCGGGATGGAATACTCCATCGGAACAAGAATTTGTTCTATTTCAGCATTTGTTTTTTGCAGCATCAGTTTTTGCAATCGAAAAGTAGCCAAAATCGGAGGCATTAAGCAGGTGATGAAAGCAAAATATCGTTCAGGAGGAAATGTTTTAGCATCAATTACCCAGTTAATTTTAACATTAAATTGTCCACTGGCTGATAGGATTGTTGCACAATGCGGCATAGAGATTGTTCCAGATATTGGGCCACCATTTTAATTAGGTATGTTAAGGATGATTTTTCAGAGTTTTTTATTCATCTGTGTGCCGGACACTTCGAATAACACATTTCAGCAAAAAGAAAATGGCAAATTTTTCAAGTTACTTCCAGATCCCCTGGGCTGTCTCATTTGTGGTGCAATTTTGGGACACATGCTCCCTCCTATTGCTCATGGCCATTTCATATAGGCCGAAGCCACTCAAAAAAGTTGAGTGAAGCGAGACTAAAATCCTGTAACCCAATCTGCGAGAACACTTGAGCATTGCTTCCATTCCACCTGAAAAAGGCAGGTGTGGAAGCTGGTGAGAGTCCATCTGAAGTTTAAACTTTCCCCTTTTCGCTTTAGGCTGCCTTTTGCCCTGTTCAGCATAATGTGAAGCCTCAGCATAATGTGAAGCCTGTACAGAAACGTGTGCAAATGATTCCGCGTGAGCATGTGAACAATGTCTTGGAAAATATTAGTCATACCTATTCCTAAAACTGTGCGCTGTGCATTCATGCCGTTTTGTTATTTTCAATCCCATACATGATTCTGCCTGCTTTTGTAGAGTAGCACTAATATTTTTCACGAAGATATGAAACCACAAGCGGAAGCAGACAAAAATCATGTTTTCATCTTTCACAAAAATACACACACTGAAAACAGCACGTTTCCAAAATCCAAGTCACTGAATGCAAGTCATGGATGCAATTTTTAGCTGGTTTAGATGTGCTCTGTGGTGCGGTGTTTTCGAAAAAGTTTGCGCAGCTGAAAGCGTTCAGCCAAATTTTGGATACATTTCGGAATGCCTCACTGATTACATGTTGATTCGGCAATTTCATGGACATAATATGGCATTCCTTATTTGTAATTAAAGTTAACGAAACCTGATCTAACCTCTCCCCGCTTACAACACCTACCAAACCAACCACATTAAGGTAATCTTTTTTTGCAAAGGGTGGAGAGGTTAGGTGATAATTGCTTGGCTTTTAAAAATGAATAAGGAATAGGCCTACCATACGTCCGTGAAATTGCAGAATCCACATACAGTCAGGGACTCCTAAGTGTTAGGCCTACCCAAACTCCATATCAATCTAATTGTTGATCCTAATTAACACCGAAAAAGGCATATCTTTAAATGCAAAGTTTATTGTGCAGCTGAATTTTGAGGGCCTTCGTCGGTTTTGATCCAAACTGTCCATAGGTATTTTGACCAATTTGGGCCAAAGCTGGCCTCCTATTTTTTCTGCACAAAATCTTCACATGATAGCATGCGAGCTTGTTGGAGTTATGGCAAGCAATCTTTGCAAATTTGGGAGACTAACATGAACTGTTTAGGTTGGTGAAGTGTTCTTGTACCTTATCTCAAAGCACTTCGAGGTCAGCACAAAAATGATCAAGAACTGTACCTACCTGTTTCAACCATTTTCTCCGGCTTTTGGCCGACAGAAGAAGACTTCGTTCCTGCTGGAATATGTTCTTCCAGTTCACTGATGCATTCATTACCACTTGTCGGAGCGTTCATTGTATGGTAGAGCTGTTGTCGACTGTTATCTGCAAAAATTATAGAAACACAAAATTCTTATGAAAAAATATGTGCAAGACATTTAGACAGATTATTGTGCCAAGCTTGATCATGTGAACTTTGCCTATTTTAAACTAGCTACGCAAGCGTGAATTCCTGAATTTGAAAATGCAACATGGGCAGTGCTTTATCGAATAGGTACCTACAACTTTTTTCTTCCCTCCACTTGATTTCTTGTTTGAAATCCTGCCACATCTTTTGTTTTTTAGAGTTTTCTACCTTTTTTCCTTTTTTTCATACACGCCCTGCTGCGATATTGTGACGTCAATTTATGGTATAAAAGGCTCTTATTCAGGCTTATCAGGCAAGCCTACCGATATCTAGAAATGGTTGCGGTTCAAGACACTGAAAACTTTTAATACATGTCATGGTGGTATTGAGGCTGTGCGAATCGGCCCTCGCATCAAATCCCAAAAGTTCGAATCCGAATCAGTGGTTCAATTTCACATCAAATTCTTTATCCGAATCTCGAATCTTGATTCAAATCTCATCAAATTGAATCTTTCAAATTGGGCCAGATTCAATATTTTCGAATTGAATTCTCCAATCAAGATTCCAAATCCCCAAGACACGCACATTTGCACAAAGTTCCATCAAATTAGCAAATTCGGTGCGAACTTATATCAACAGCTAAAAGTCAGATTTCAATGCGTCCACAAGATTTTCGACAGATTTCGAAATTTTTTCGCGACTCGGGATTCGAATATATTTCTCATTTGCAAAAGCCAAATTGAATCCTTTCGAATCGAACAGTTTTCTTCGAATATTGATCTTGATTCGATTCTCACAACATTTTTTGAGTCGAATCTTTTTGCATCGAGCAATGTTCGAGATTTTTTAATCGAATTGTCGAATTGAATCAAGATTTGGGGAGACCCACTTTGTAATAACTACCTGCATAAAAACTGCGCAACTTACAGAAGGTATGCAGGCCTACATACTTTGCAGTACATACACACTGCAGACAGGTAGAGGAAACAATAGAATTTTGGTTGAAACAAAAACGGTAGGCACCAACCAACAAGATCTGATTATTTAACTGCAAGCAGAAAAAGTATGAGCTGAATAGATATCCGGATTTACAATAGGCAATCCTTCCTTAGGTTTACACACCATGTTGCGAATCAGAGCAGCCTGGTCGAATATCACAGCATTGTAATGCTAAAATGTTACCATACCTATCTGATACAATAATGGAGATGCGAGTTGGAGCATTAGGCCAATGCCCAATAGGTATCAGTTTCGCAGGGAACCGTATTAATCCTGACCATATTTTCTCAAGTCCCCCAGAAGGTAGGTAATTTGGCAATGGATATATCTATAAGATGAATCAGAGTTGTGGGAGTGAAGAGGGTTAGCCACTGCTCTTTTCTGCACAAAATCTTCACATGATAGCATGCGAGCTTGTTGGAGTTATGGCAAGCAATCTTTGCAAATTTGGGAGACTAACATGAACTGTTTAGGTTGGTGAAGTGTTCTTGTACCTTATCTCAAAGCACTTCGAGGTCAGCACAAAAATGATCAAGAACTGTACCTACCTGTTTCAACCATTTTCTCCGGCTTTTGGCCGACAGAAGAAGACTTCATTCCTGCTGGAATATGTTCTTCCAGTTCACTGATGCATTCATTACCACTTGTCGGAGTGTTCATTGTATGGTAGAGCTGTTGTCGACTGTTATCTGCAAAAATTATAGAAACACAAAATTCTTATGAAAAAATATGTGCAAGACATTTAGACAGATTATTGTGCCAAGCTTGATCATGTGAACTTTGCCTATTTTAAACTAGCTACGCAAGCGTGAATTCCTGAATTTGAAAATGCAACAAGGGCAGTGCTTTATCGAATGCACCTCATCAACATCCTGTACAAAGCAGCATACTTCTTTCGTTGTTTAATATTGATTCCAACACGTTACTACTAAAATTGGGAGAGAAGAGGGCAAGACAGTCCTCTTTTTAATGCAAAGCTTTCACAGGTACCTACATGCATGTGAGTTTGCGGGAGACACCGGATAAGGCTAAACACCTTCGGAAACATAACTTTGGAAACTAACACAGATTGACCAGGCTGAATTATACTCGTAATATCAAAACCCTTTACAGCTGCCCCATAAAAATAGCCAAGATCCATACCAACCTGGTTCAATGAATTTCTCCAGCTTTTGGCCGACTGGAGTAAAGGATTCTGCTGAATGGAGCTGTCTCAGCTCATTCAATCCATCAATGCCTCTTATCGGTGATTTGATGACATGGTACAGTCGTTGGTGACTTGCATCTGCAAATGACAGAACAACAACATTTGAATGAAGACATGAATGCAGGATATTTAGGATGGAAAAAGACGACCAAAAATCAGAACTGGGCATTTTTGACCAACCAATCTGTGTTTCCACCAAAGCAGGTTGATCTGCCTGAATATTTGCCTGTTAATTTGCGCTGGACTGTGTCCTAGCAAAATAAATCAATTAAATTAAATAGTAAGTTCAACAGAAGGCAGTTTATAGTTTCTTGGTTCGGTGGAAACGCAAGCACAGTTATTATGTTATCGTTTACCGTACAATGCCATAAATAAAAATAACACACCAGGCACTTCAATATTTTGCAAAACGCTTCATCTCATCAATGCACATAGATCCAGAAAGCCACACCACGGTTTCATTAAAGCAACAGTTGGTTCCTTGAGTACACCAAAATATCATTTCACAGAAACAGGACATAAGGCATCAATCATATGCAGCAAATTAAGTGTTAAGACATCCCATCGGCCCATCCTTCTGGACTCAATTTCAAAAAAAATAAAAAAAAAAATCCAGGGCATTTTTTCTATCAAATTATAACTTTGAATGAACACATTCTTGCAAGCAGGCCATCACCAATTCATTGATACGGTACCTACATGGAGAATAGAATGACTAATGAAAAGGAAGGCAGTCTTTGTGCAGGGCATGGTTGAGTGTTTCTGCTCACCTTTGATCCTTTATTGCAGCTGCACTGAATGATTCTCTTATCCCAAGATCTTTGAACTGCACCTCAGTATCATCAAGGGGATTCCCATGCTCGACAACAGTCGACTCCAGAGAAGTTTTTACCACACCAGACCCATGGTTTTATTCAGTTGATGACGTGTTTTTATTCTGACGAGCATCGGAATCCGCTGACGATACTGCGGTGCAGTTGAAAATCTTGGGAGAAGAGAATCATTCAGTGCAGCTGCAGCAAAGGTGAGCAGAAATACTCTGAAGAGATTGACATTGGGGCACATCCTTGCTTTTCCCAGATTTCTGTGCAAATTGGTCTCGCATTTTCTGGGCTCTCAAATATTTTTCATTAAAAATGCTCGACACAAAAAATTTTGGAAGTGTGAGATTCTGAAAGTACCTGGGTATGGGTTTCGGCAAATTGTAGTAGGCCTATCGTGGCACTCATATAGCCTCTCAGCCTTAGTCAAGATTGTGGCATCAGACGGTACAACTAGGTACGGTAGTCATACCTAGAGTGGCCATTTCATTCGGAGACCCATCTATACTTTCTGCAGGATTAGGATACAACAGACGCAAGGGTCAAAGAGTCTGGTAAGAAATTTGAGCTAGTGAGTGAGGTTTGTAAACAAACAGAGGTCATCCAAAATTAGCCAGGCCTGAGAATATGCGTCATTTACCTTCAACAGTGGACTCCAAACTGCCTGAATGGAATAAAATTGGCAGAGACACTGTTCCATCAGGATGCATTTCCATTATATTGTTTAAGTCCTGAAAGACTTCTGCAGTCATCGAAGAACTTGCTGGATGAATTTGTTTCCTGTCCCTTTCTTCTGGAAAAATAAAAGGCAGGCAATACAATGGCAATAATTGAAAGCTTGTCCGGTAATTGCTCAGGAAATACAATGGCAATAATTGAAAACTTGTCCGGTAATTGCTCAGGCAATACAATGGCAATAATTGAAAGCTTGTCCGGTAATTGCTCAGGCAATACAATGGCAATAATTGAAAACTTGTCCGGTAATTGCTCAGGCAATAGCCTACAATGGCAATAATTGAAAACTTGTCCGGTAATTGCTCAGGTAATACAATGGCAATAATTGAAAACTTGTCCGGTAATTGCTCAGGCAATACAATGGCAATAATTGAAAGCTTGTCCGGTAATTGCTCAGGCAATACAATGGCAATAATTAAAGGCTTGTCCGGTAATTGCTCAGGCAATACAATGGCAATAATTGAAAACTTGTCCGGTAATTGCTAACGGGCAGGCCCATTCCCATAGAGTGAGGTTACCTCCCTCTATGGGAGGTTGCCCCTATCCCCTGGAAGTTTTTACCACACCAGACCCATGGTTTTATTCAGTTGATGACGTGTTTTTATTCTGACGAGCATCAGAATCCGCTGACGATACTGCGGTGCAGTTGAAAATCTTGGGAGAAGAGAATCATTCAGTGCAGCTGCAGCAAAGGTGAGCAGAAATACTCTGAAGAGATTGACATTGGGGCACATCCTTGCTTTTCCCAGATTTCTGTGCAAATTGGACTCGCATTTTCTGGGCTCTCAAATATTTTCCGTTAAAAATTCTTGATACAAAAAAGTTTGGAAGTGTGAGATAGAGCCTCTCAGCCTGAGTCAAGATTGTGGCCTCAGATGGTACAACTAGGTACGGTAGTCATTCCTGGAGTGGCCATTTCATTCGGAGACCCATCTATACTTTCTGCAGGATTAGGATACAATAGACGCAAGGGTCAGAATGTCTGACAAGAAATTTAGAGCTTGTGAGTTTTGTAAACAAACAGAGGTCATCCAAAATTAGCCAGGCTTGAGAATATGCTTCATTTACCTTCAACAGTGGACTCCAAACTGTCTGAATGGAGTAAAATTGGCAGAGATACAGTTCCATCAGGATGCGCATCCATTGTGTTGTTTAAGTCCTGAAAGACAACTGCAGTCATCGAAGAACTTGCTCGATGAATTTGTTTCCTGTCCCTTTCTTCTGGAAAAATAAAAGGCAGGCAATACAATGGCAATAATTGAAAACTTGTCCGGTAATTGCTCAGGCAATACAATGGCAATAATTGAAAACTTGTCCGGTAATTGCTCAGGCAATACAATGGCAATAATTGAAAACTTGTCCGGTACCTAATTGCTCAGGCAATGCAATGGCAATAATTGAAAACTTGTCCAGTAATTGCTCAGGCAATACAATGGCAATAATTGAAAGCTTGTCCGGTAATTGCTCAGGCAATACAATGGCAATAATTGAAAACTTGTCCGGTATTTGCTCAGGCAATACAATGGCAATAATTGAAAACTTGTCCGGGAATTGCTAACGGGCAGGCCCATTCCCAAAGAGGGAGGTTACCCCTACCCCCTGGCCAACAAAGGCCAGGGGACACCTGGAAATTACTAATTTATACTTGCGAGTTGCAATGGGCCTAATATTGTCTGATATGCTGAAAGATAGCCAATTCAAATTGGTAGGTACAGTGGCGATAAAATTACTCGTGCCATAAGTACATGCCGATTTTTCGATCTTTCAAAGAAAACTGGGAGAGTTGTGCTGATTTCAGGATCAAGAATTCGGATTTTGTTGCATGGAAATATGCATCAAATCATTGCCGCTATGCCAATTTTGGTGGGATTGAGATTTTCCCGAAAATTTGAGAGAGAAAAGCCACCATATGTGGTACAATTAATTATTTTCTCGCACTGTGCATGCCTAATTTCCTTGAATTTTATATTGATGTTGTGCCCAAAAATACAACAAAATTACAAAAATTCTTCTGCTTCAGGGGGAGTCCGTGCCCCAGCCAGATCCTCTCGGGGGCTCTGCCCCTTGGACGTTGGAACCTTTTCTGGGTCTCCAACCCAGCACACTACCCCATCTCCCACAGAACCCCCACAGTATGAAGTGAACTTACCCCCTCCTAGACCTATTCCTTTGGGAATGTCTGACTGCTCTAAATCATTGGCCTATCTAGGCAGGTACCAAATCTGTGGAATAACAAACCTCATCATAAAGTAGTTTGGTCTTATTTTTATGGCAAACTCTTTACATCATTTTTTGCAATAGTTCAGGATTCAGAGCACGTCTGTGCCAGGGGAAATGTCAGGCGGCAGTTGTCTGACATGAGGTGAATTCAAAACCAAACATGCCAGTGTATGTGGCGGAATCGTGAAAACATGAAAAATACATTTAGATATCCCTGATTTGAACAAACCTAGATATTCCCTTAATATGGATACCAGGATACCCCCTGGGCAGGTTAGGTTCGGGTTGGATAGGATAGAATAGAACAGGATATGATAAGTTCGTTAGTAGAATAGTAGGACATGGACATTCAAGAGGATATCCAGTTCGGTACCCACATTTTAGAGACCACCGATTTCTACTGCCATGGGATTGGTCAGATGACGGGCAGTCCAAAAGAAATGAAAACATTTGCCAGTGTGAAGGTAGGTACCTACTTATTTCCTGGTGGCAGGTGTCTATGAAGTAGGTGGATTTAGTGGTGATGTTGCGATGACATCTGGACCATCACATCACTGCAACAAAAATCTCGTGTTCTTTCGTCGATTTGGATAAGTAGCCTACATGAAGGAATATTTCCTTTCCTGAGAAGGCAGGTCCTGGGAAAGTCTCTTCTATTGGAAGCGTCCTGAAAGTCCCGTACAGTGCAGTACTATGTCCGAGGCATACCTACCTATTTGTCCTGATTTAGTTGGATGGATTAAAGAACTGATTTTTTCCCTTTGTCTATTTGCCATTTGTGCAGTTCCTTTATATCCTAGAGACTGAAAGCAGGGCTTAAAGTGGAAAATAAAAAGGACCAGAGCCCCCTTTTCGGAAAAGGGACTGCATTCGAAAAAAGGGACCAACAACCAGGGTATCATTCCAGAATTTCGCAAGGGACATTTTTAAGGGAAGCATCTGGGCTCAGAACAGACCCAGTCGGGGGTCCGGGTTTGAGCCCTGGTAGGGTTCCAAGGGCAAAGGCCCTGGTGGGTGGTTGTGACATCGTCAAAGAGCAGGCATGGAATCGACAGACATCTTGAAAAAAAAAATGGGTTTGACACTCGAAAGGATGTGGGCTAAATGTGTAAAAAAGGGACAGAGCTCAGCACCGGCGTTTCAGTGATGTCGGATTAAAAGGACTGCCGGAGCTCAGCTCCTGCGGCCACAGGGACTGCCGGAGCTCAGCTCCGGTGCGCTCCGACACACTTTAAGCACTGACTGAAAGAGGGAACAATTATTAGGGTTGACGTGTCAAAGATCAATATGCACTGCAACATTCATGAAGCATTTTTTTATGAATATTTACACTTATGAAAATGAAAATTTGAATTTTTATGAAAATATGCACTGCATCATTCATGAAGCATTTTGTGCGGAAGCACAGGCAGGTTAGGTAGTTGAGATTTGGTTAGGTTTGGATTGGAGAGTAAGGTGTGAATGATGGGGAGGTGTTAACATAAGGTTGACTTTGGCCCAAGGTTCATCTCTCGGTTAGTTGGTTCAGAGATTCCTCGAAGTCCACATTTTAGAAGAACTCACCATCATTTAGTCACATTCATTCATGCATTATTTCCTTATTTTTTGCAGCTTTCATTGTCACTGCATGGTTAGCTTATTCCCCATTTACACCGGAAAAAGAAGTGACTATAATGAAGTACTCGTTTGAAAGTAGTGAGTTGCAACTTGCGACTTTCGAAGAAGTGAATAAAAGAAGTGACAACTTTTGCATGGCATTTTCAGACCGAACTGCTTTGCTTCTTTCAAATTTCAGTAGCATTGGTTTTTTTTCTTTTCATCGCTTTCATCCAGGCGATTTCTCGATTTCATTTGCAACAAATTTGTTATCAATCCCCTTCGAACTGGCAGAGGTGTAGTGCAACGCTCATAAAGCGAGATAAGTAGCAGATTTTACTTGCTGGAGAAAGTCATTTTCAAAAAATTCCCTGATTTTGACGTGAACTTTCCCAAATTCCCCTACTTTTTCATACAAAATTCCTCGATAATTCCATGTTTTAGTTCGTAGACAACCTGAATAACCTCAGATATTTTGTTGAAACAGGGCACGAAATATCATCCTAAGAATTTGCTTTAATCAGAACCTATCGGAACAAAAGGAAAATCGGTTATTCTCGGATTCAAGCCATATCCTTCGCTTGAAAAACGACACGGAAACTGAGAAGTGAGAAACCTGAAACAGACTTGTCTCAAAAGTCATAGATTATGAATGAAATCAGTTTTGAAATGCCATCCCACGGCAATAAAATAATTGTTGATGAAAGCCTCGACATTTCCATCCCGAAAGTGTAACCATGGTGTGACAACTATGTTTCTTGGGTTACAGTTCGGAATACCTGCCGACTGCCGCCTCCGCCGCCTCATTTTTTCGACCCGCCGCCTCGGTTCCTTTTTCCGCCGCCTCCTAAATATGAGCAAATGAGGTGGCGGAGGCGGCGGATAAACGTCAAGCTGAGAGTGGATGACAACCAAAACCACCAAATGAACCATAACCGGAAATCCAAACCCAGAATTTCGCAGACAGTTTTGTTGTTTAACATATGGTACCAACCAAACACTTGAACTTCTTGCAGTTCTTGTCCTCAACTTCTTGGGATGCTGATTTGGGTACAGTTTGGGTGGATGCTGATTTTGTCAGTGAATCTCGCATCCAGCGGCCTGTTGCGTTCCGAAGTGTACCTGTCCGTTTACCTACGTCTTTTCGCTGCAGACGACAGTTGTTTCCATCGCCGAACACACTGGTTTGAGAACATTGCCGAGCTGTGTTGCCACTGCCCGCGGGTCAGGTGGAATAATGGTAGTTTTGAAGTTTGAGCATGTCTTCAGCGCAGAAAAAAAAGTGCAGAAGGTGATTGCTAATGCTAAGCCAGCGGTTCACGTCTAAAACAACTGCCATCTGTGGTCGGGATGCTTTGGCTTGAAAACTTTAAGATCGAATGGTGCAAATGTCGCAAAATCTTCACGAAATCCAAGCAACGAAATGTAACCTGATCTAACCTACCAAAACACAAATGAGTAGAAAAATCAAGAAATCGGCATCCGCCGTCTCCGCCGCCTCATTTGCTCATATTTAGGAGGCGGCGGGAAAAGGAACCGAGGCGGCTTGTCGAAAAAATGAGGCGATGGAGGTGTCGTGTGTGACAGAGGCGGCGGTCGGCAGGCATACCGAACTGTAACCGTTTCTTGAAGCAAAGCCTCCAGGAGCAATTTAAAAATGACAATTAAATAAAATGGTTTACATTTTCTTTTTCTCTTTAAAAGCGTGGTATTTTGGTCAGAAATTTGCCAAATTTTTGCACAGATTTCTCGGCACAAACCGCTCACAACATACCTGATAGTTCTGACACCTTGAGCTTGCTTCAAAAATTGCAAATTTCAAAAATATGTAGTGATAACTTTTGAAAAAGTTTCAGTGTTTGCACCCAATGAAGTCACTAGGTACTTTTTCCGGTGTAAATGGGGAATAAAGCTACCTACCAGTTTAGTCACGCCACAACCAGTCTTTTAGCCAGTTGCCACAAAATATGGTCACAGTGACCCATTATGTCTTGCTCTGCACTGTCTTTTAGTAGGTACCTAAGTATTCAAATCCCACGTCGTCCCATCTTTTATTCTGACTCAACTTTCACGGTTCGGCTTGCCCTGAACTTTCACGGTTCGGCAAGGTACACCCTTGCATATAACCGATGTTGGGATTTCCTTGAATTCACCCACCTTGCTCTGGAGGCTTGGACAAGAGTCTGGGCAAAGAATTATCGATGATACTGCAAACAGCTCTCTCGTGTGCTCTTGCAGTTGACTGAGCATTGCAGGTCGCTGATCCCGGCATCGTGCTTTGTAGTCTGAAACATGGAAAGAACATGCATGGAATTAATTAGAGCCAATGAGAAGGTACGCCGATTGCAGTGTATTTTGCAGCTTCTTCACAGGGTGCATTGTTTTCCATTACCATTGGTCACTTCTGGCAATGGAGCTCCCGGATAGATTACCTACATCAAGCTGAATAGGAGCAAGGCACCAACCGAATTGTACCTACAATATGGAATTTTTGTCGTCGCCTTCCCAATCATACCCGTAACCCGACAACATGCGCGGATCCGCAGGCAGGATCTAAGGAATCCGGAATCTGGAAACTGTTTATAAGATTCGCACTGCATCCAGGCATTCCAATCTGGGGTGGGGTAGAAGGGGGTGTCTGGAGTCTAGAGGATTCCCCCGATTGGCCGCAAAAGCCACTTGGGATGCACACAGAATAACATCCAAACCAAGTATCTACTCTTGTGTTGTGTTGCTGCAAAATAAAAGTTACCTCCATTTTGCTGTTTGCAGATGAGCAATGACCATGGAGAGGCACCGATGGGGCCCTGCCTCCCTGGATGTGATATTCAAAAACCCAGTAATAATTGTGAAATTGCTGTGCATCAGGGTAGGCTGGCCCTAAACCTCCTGCCAACTACTGTGGCCCCCGCTTGGGCATGGCTGACACCATCCCATCTGCACTTGGGGCTGTGTTCGACAATTGCAATCCTGAAATTGGAGTCCCAAAAGTTGTCAGACCCCCACCCCTGAAAGTCAGTCAGCTTACCCCCACCCTCAGACCCTTCGCATTGGGGATGTCAAGTGCCACTAGTCAGTTAAGAGACCTAAAATGCTTGAATGAGTTTTGTTTATTTTGCCAAAATATCATGATGATCCAAGTAATGCCATTTTTCACACTTCATGAGCTACCGCCTACCTCGATGAAGCCATTCGGCAAGCTATGATCAGCTGCTTTTGCATTCAAAAGAAACGAAATAGCCTACTTACCGAATGTAAATTTTGCCACTTAGGACGTTTGTCGAAATGGTAGATATGGTTAGTAGATGCAATCCAGATTGGTACCTGTGTCCATTGAAAAATCAAACAAGAAAGTAGATGACTCCTGCCAAAGGATGGATTCCTATCATTGCTAATGACTTGGAAGTTCAAAAGAATAAAACTGGATCATCTGTGAACCACTCAGCGATGCTTACTTGTACGGCAGTCGGCATGCCATCAAAAAGGAGGAAGCTAATTCAGGCCTCAAAAATGCAGAACACTGCCGCCCCAATTCAGACGCTGATTTCAGAAACCTTTCAGAAAGCCATTCTGAGCTCAGGTACAGACGGATCAAGAATAGCCGAGTCGTCTCTGAGTGGAACAAGTGACTTTGTCAGCAAAGACACTGACGGACAGTCTGCGTTCGAACTGATGTGACCGGTCTGATAAAAAGAAAGGATAGACAATGATGCTCACTACAATCCGGAAATGTTTCCAAATATAAACAATTTCTTCAAGAAGATGGAATGAATGTGGCCATTTTTGTTTGTTCTTTGCTTCTTCGTTGGTTTGTGAAATGCGGTAAAGCAGGTAGTGTGATTGAAATGGAAATTGTGTGCAGTCCTTTTCTTCTTCAATGTTGCTGTTTCGTGCTTTTAAAAAAAAATAAAAATGAGGAAGGAGCTGGATGCTCAGACGCTCGGTATGTTTCGGATAAATTATTGTGACCATCTGCTGAGGGGAAATTAGAAAAAAAACTAAAGATAAAACAACAGTGTAACAGGCACGAAGAAATCGTGACCATCCGCGGAACGGAAAAAACCTAAAGACAAAACAAATGAAGAAGAGGTAGAACATTCCCGCTCAGCAAATACTGGCACTGCAGTCAACAAGAAGGGGTTTGATGCGGTCAACGAGATTAATGGAAGTTCTCATCAAAATTGAAAAAAAATCCTCAAATTTGAAGCAGCCGCCAACTGAAGCATTGAACTACAAGGAAGTGGGAAGGTCAGCATACCTTTTGGCCCATGCATTGTGCAGGCATATGGTAGATTTTTTAACTTTCTGTTGAGCTTCTTTTGCACGAACCACTTTTCACTTCAAAGATTGAAGCTGATAGGTAGGTACCTATCTAAAAATAGCCAACTCTGATTGGTTGAAAAAAAAAGGGAAAAGCAACTAACCTCAGCAGCAATAGGATGTGAGCCACGAAATGTGGGGTACAACCATCGAACGAGGAAAATCCAAACCCACAATGGAGTCAGTCAGTGTCAATAGTATCATCCCAGCAAAACTGGAAGGCGAGTGCCAAGCCCGATTGAAATTCGTTGTCCATTGCCTTTAAAATATCTCCATCTGTCGTCACATAAACAATAATGACTCGCATGATCCAGTGCAGGTATTTGGGTTGTCATTGCAACAACCAATTTGGAATGTTTTTTTTGTTTAGGGCAGGCGCTTTTAAATTCGTATGCAGTAAGTGGCGCTTTCTACATACGAATTTAAACTTCACGTATGTTGCAGGAATTTAAAAAAAAAATGCGCCGTTTGCGTTTGGTTAGGTACAAACATTTCGACACCTTCGCACGTCAGAAAGTTCATCCCCTTCGAAATCCTAAACCATACGTATGTGTCTTGAAAGAAAGTGCCTCGCCTTTGAAATCGGAAGCCGTCTGGGCCAATGCTCAAGGGTGATCCTGCTAGATCAGCTCCAACTCGAGTGTGAAACCACATTAAGCAGCACTCTTGGTGGTGCTAATTCATCTCCTTGTCCAGTTACATCAGGTGTACCTCAAGATAGTGTGTTAGGCCCTCTTCTTTTTCTTGTTTTCATCAACGACCTTCGTGATGTCATATCTTCTTCGAATATCTTGCTATTTGCTGATGACTCTGTTCTCTACAAGAAAATTCAATCTTATTCTGATGCAAACTTGCTGCAGGATGATCTTGCTTCCCTTGACTCTTGGAGCCTGCAGTGGGGCCTTGCCCTAAATGCATCAAAGTGTGTCCACATCTGTTTCTCGACTACGCTTCAACCCCTTCAATCCTCTTATATCCTTCCTTCTTCGGCCACTTTCTTGACCACCTCATCGTCCTGCAAATATCTTGGTGTAACACTTACATCCGACCTGTCCTGGAAATTGCATTTTAACACTATTGCACTTAATGTAATGCCGATTTTGCTCTTTTCAAAATCAGACGCCTATTCAAATCTTGTTCTACAACCAAGGAAATACTCTACATTTCACTTATCCGTCCACTCCTGGAATATGCCTGCATAATCTGGGATCGTTTCCACATCTCTCTCAATCACGAACTTGAAAAAGTCCAACGCAGAGCAGCTTGCTTTGTAAAGAACGATTTCTCTCCCGACTCATGCATCTCTTCAGTGCTTTCCTCTCTGAATTGGCAACCACTCTCTGACAGGCGTTCTCAGTTCAGGCTTTCTATTTCGCTTTCTATTTCTGTTTTGATTATTTTTGTTCCGTTGCTATCTGTTCTGTTTTCTGTTTTTGTTTATTTATTGTGCTTCCAAAAATACGGAAAATAATTATTTGTAAATGCATAACATATTTCAAAAACAATGAAGGTTAGCTCCAGGCAGCAACTTACCAAGCCGTTGCGGAGTGGTAGTAGAGATGATCCGTAGCAGTGCAGGGAAGCAAATTTCGTGTGCAGTGAAGAAATAGAAGACAGAAACATAGAAGGACTCATCAGTAGAGCCATGTAACACTTGAATCCATGCCCACATATATAAATTTGGGCACAGAAGACCTCACATGAACAAATGAAGCTAGACAAAAAATCCACAGCGGCCAGGCAAGAGAATGCCATGGTGCCAAAAGAAAAAAAGGAAGAGAAAAAAAGCATTAGCAAGGAAGAACAAACAAACAATATGAACATACAATAGACACCACATAAGTGCCACTACAACCACTACCTACCTACATAAGGTATTTATTTGCCTCCAAAAGGAAAGGTGGACAAATAATGCAATTTAAATATGGTGATGGGGGGAAAAATAGCATAAAAGCTAGGCCAAGCCAACCCCACCAACCAAAGCACAATTGTAGTTGGTGCAGGGAGCTTGAAGTAGGGAACTCGACATTTTGAGTTATGCCAAAAGACCATCTATGGGCGTATTGAAAAGGGAACTTTGAGTTTGGTAAATGAATAGGTAGCATGCAGGGTAGGATCCCGGAAGAAGACTGACATGTCTGGACTGTCTAGCTAATATAGGCACACGAATGTCATGTTGCATGACTGAATCTAAAGGGTCACTCAAAAGAAAATCACAGTCATGCCAGTCACATTCCAAGCTCAAGCGTGCACCTCCACTTTCAGGAAAAAAGAAAGAAGAAGAAGAAAAAGAGAGAAAGTTTCAGAAAGGTCAGGCCTACCGCAACCATAAAAAAACATCTTGTTCAGACAAGGAAAACAACAGTAGGTACAGCTGTTTTTTAAATTGATGGGTGTGTGTAGCAGGGACCAACAACTTAATGACATTGTTCCATATCTTGGAGCCTCTAAAGTTTATGGAAGTAAGGCCAAAATGACTGTTTACCTTGGGCAGTAGGAGGCCATGCAAGTTACCAAAGCGACTACGATACACTGAATGTGTTAAATGAACATTACAAATCACTATTTTATTGTGCAAAATTTTATGTACCAATAAGCAAACACGTAAGATGACCAAGCGGTACAAAGAAACAATTGAAAGATAATTAAACAAAAAATTACTGGAGGTGAGTCTGGGAAAACGGAATAAGATCTTTAGTATCAGCTTCTGCCTCATGAATACCTTTGAAAGGTGAGAAATATATGCACAACCCCAAACTTCAATGCCATAGGTCAGAATGGAGTGAGCAAATGCATAGTAAAAAATTCGCAATGCTGAGTAAGGAAGAAAGAAACGAATTCTACGTGCCACATAAGCAAGGTAATTTAATCGCTGGATGAGGTCATTGAGGTGGGGAATCCACAAAAGATGTTTATCCAGCACAACACCCAAAAACTTGAACTGATCAACAGCAGGTAATAAAAATGTGCCTAAATTGATGGCTACTAGTTCATTGCAAGGAAGCCTACGTCTCCGAGAGTGGAACAAACAGAAGGTGGACTAGCTATCAGCTCTCAGTAAAATTTTCACACATCACGGTGGCTGGTCATGTCTTTCTGACACTCCTGCTGCTCCTGCTTACATTGGTCGACATGACCATGCTTTCAAGATTCACCTTTATCAACCTTCCATGAACATACTCAAGTATTCATTCATTCATTCCAAGAACTATTGTGGACTGGAATAGTTTATCCCACAACTCTGTTAATAAATCACTAATTCTGTTTCAAAATATGCCTGCTTGTTCTTAAACCTAATCTTGTGGGCCCTATTCGGATCTGGTGCATTGCATGGGGTTGATGAAGTTGTACTTCATAAACCCCAAACAGATGAAGTTTGATGAAGTTGTGAAGGTAGCCTACCTACCTATTTTTTTGAGATTGTGAATGGGTATGCATGAGATGAGTGTTAGATGATTGCTCAAGGTTGTATCTTGCCTGGTTGTGTATGTGTGTCTGCTTGGGTGTCTGAAGTGATTGCTATATGACTAGGCCCCGTCCACATTCCAATAATCTCTTCACGGTCCTTTCCCCTCCTTTTCCCTTTACCCCTCCTTTTTTCCTTTACCCCTCCTTTTCCTTTTACCCCTCCTTTCCCTTTACCCCTCCTTTTCCCTTTACCCTAACCTAATGCAGCCGACGGTCGCGTTTCCTTCTTTTTAACTATGTTGGGAGCCACAGGCAGTAAAAGCCATTGGACGTGGTAAACCCCGGTCAGACATGCATCATTTTTTCGCCTCGGCAATTACCACGACAACAATCAAGTCGTCGTGTTGTTGCTGTTTCACCGAGGCAGCATGTATCTTTTTGTGTTTAGATTAGACGCCGTCGCGATCGGCAATAAAAAAGAAAACATGGTTTCAAGTGCAAACCATCGGTGCAGAGAGATTGCGGTACAGTTTTAGAAACCCATGGTGGGTTTTGTCAAGAAATGTGGCCGGAAAAATAAAAACAAAAGAACACGAACCAGGTCAGGCGACGTGAAGATTCCAGCATGGCATTGTCCAGATGGTGACAGTTTGACAGCAGGCTTGGATGAATAGATAACACAACAACAAGAAATCAATTTGGTCACAAATAGGTATATCAATTTCGGTAGGTACCTCAATTTTTAGTGCATGAAAACATGGAAAAAAAGGAAAAGGCACAATTAGCAATCATATCTCCAAGGAAACGAAATAGGGGCATGATCCAAGTTTCCTACAACCGACCTAGGCCTACCTAGTACCTACCTACTAGGGCGATAAACTGATTTTGGCTTTATGACAGATAAAACTGGCCTCTGATAGGTTTAGCATGTCATGAGAAATGCCAAGTTTGTTCCAGAGAAACACGTACCTAGATGTTTAGGAAAGAGAACCTGGACATTTTTGGAAAGGGAACGTGGATTAAATGAAACGAGGTCACTGGCCCTCGTCGACCCTGTGTTTTTGACCAGGGTGCAACAGCATCCTGCCCATCCTCTCTCACCACGGACACATTTTCGAAAAATTGAAACACCCCTGAGCTTCCCATCCATTCCCCTCCCTTCCCTGGTGAACCTCGCTGTTCACAATAATTGATGGTTGCCTCAATGACATGAAAACCTGTCGAACAGAGTAAATCTGATACCTATACCGAAGTCTCGATTCCGATTCCATCCAGGACTAGGCAGGCCTACCTCGGTTCCGATTCCAAAACTCGATTCTGATTCCTGGAAGCGGAGCTCCGACTTTGCACACCCCTGGATTCTGCACACCCCTGGGTCATGCCACTTTGCTGTTGGCGCTGGGACCCCCAATTTAAAAAAAACCAAATACCTACCCACTTACCCGGCTGTTCATTTCAGCCCTGCGCTGAATTGGGGACCCCATGTTCCTCGCATGGAAAAGAACATGTACGTCCTCTGACAGACACTTGTCTGCAATGCATTGTCTGAAGCCCCTCCTTTGACAAGTGATTTTTTGAATGAATGAGTGGAATACCTCAACAATCAAGTCGTTGTGTTATTTCACCGAGGCAGCATGCATCTTTTCGTGTTGTGATTCGCCGGCGGCGCGATATGCAATAAAAAGAAAACATGGTTTCAAGTGCAAACCATCGGTGCAGAGAGATTGTGGCTCAGTTTAAGAAACTCAAGGTGGATAGGTATTGTCAAGAAATGTGGACTTTTTTTTAAATACTGGGACCACCGGTGATACCCCGCCGATGGTTTCGAAGGACGGTATCTGGGAAAACCAGCAACCACCCAAACTAGCACCGAAACCACCCAAACCAGCACCGAAACCACCCAAGCCAGCGCCGAAAACACCCAAACCAGCACCGAAACCACCCAAACCAGCACCGAAACCACCCAAGCCAGCACCAAAACCACCCAAACCAGCCCCAAATTGGTCGAACCCCACTTCGTCTTGTTCTGTTTCGCAGAAAACGGAACCGACTGTCTGCCGAGCGTGACTCGCCACTTCAGGGGCTGCCATTCGCCATCACCCTGAAGTGGCCAATTCAAGCGAATAGCGGATGCTCATTTCGTCGAATAGATACCAGTTCGCCCAGGCGCGTTTCGCCGAAAACGGAACCGACTGCCTGCCGAGCGTGACTTGGGCTGCCATTCGCCACCACCCTTAAGTGGCCAACTCAAGCGAATAGCAGATACTCATTTCGTCGAATCCCACTTCGCCCTGGCACCTTATGTTGAAAACGGAACCGAAGGCCTGGCGAGCGTGACTCGGGGGGCATTTTTATCTTGTGTTATCGGCCAAGCTGGTCGTACATATTAGGTGTGATCTACCATCTTCATTGGGTGTGATTTTAGGTTTTGGGCTACCATTTTAGGCACCTTTACTGCAGGAAATGAACGTGACAGACCAAGCAGTCATGCCAAGATGGACCCAGAAATTCAACAATGCAAAGCCATCACTTCCAGAATTTCATAAATTCAACAATGTGGGTGAGCTCCAACAGACCGAAAGAAAAAAAACAACTGAACTGATATTGAATAATGAACTTCCTGCGCAGGGGAAAAATCTCGCGCACAGTTTTCTGAGGGTTTGTACTCTAATCCTTTGGTTTAGCGCGTTTTGAGTCTGCTTCTTTCCACTGGTTTCCGCAAAAACCGAGGAAACCCGGCTTTTCACCAACTCTTGATTGCGTTTGTGGTGGTTTTTCGGTGGCATTGGAATTAGGATCACTCGTTGGGCTGTTTGCGTTTCTGGTCAATAGCAGTTTAGGTTAGGTATGCTAGTAGTGGTGGTTTGAACCAGTTTCCTTCCGAGTGCGATTTGCGCTGCCTTGCACGACCTTCGAGTGTCAAATTCAAAGGCCCTTAGCATGGATGCTATGGGATTCTACGAAATGAGCAGATGCAACTCGCTTCTGTTGAGCATTCCATTGTGTTGGCGAATAGGTGGTTTTCTTCAGGTTAGGTTGTGCTAGATAAAGTCTAACACAACATAACCTAATCTAACCTGACCTAGGTATCCTAACCAAAAATCACACCCAATGAAGATGATAGATCACACCTTCTATTATGTACGACCAGCATGGCCGATAACACACGATAAAAATGCCTCCCAAGTCACGCTCGCCAGGCCTTCGGTTCCGTTTTCAACATAACGTGCCAAGGCGCAGTGGGATTCGACAAAATTAGCATCTACTATTCGCTTGAGTTGGCCAATGGCCACTTCAGGGTGGCGGCGAATGGCAGCCCGAGTCACGCTCGGCACGCAGTCGTTTTCGGCGAAACACGCTAGGGCGAAGTGGGCTTCGACGAATTGAGGATCTGCTATTCCTCTTGAGTTGGCCACTAAGAGGGGGTGGCGAATGGCAGCCCGAATAACGTTCGCACAGGCAGTCCGTTCCGTTTTCGGCAAAATGTGCCAGGTCGAAGTGGGATTCGACGAAATGAGCATCTGGTAATCGTATTCGATTGAGTTGGCCACTCCAGTGTGGTGGCAAATGGCAGCCCGAGTCACGCTCGGCACTCGGCAGGCAGTCGCCAGTCGGTTCCGTTTTCTGCGAAACGGAACAAGACGAAGTGGGGTTCGACCAATTTGGGGCTGGTTTGGGTCGTTTGGGCAGGTTGGGTGATGGTTTGGGTGGTTTTGGTGCAGGTTTGGCAGGTTTGTGTGGTGGTTTTGCTGGTATGGGTGGTTTCGGTGCTGGTTTGGGTGTTTCGGTGCTGGTTTGGGTGGTTACGGTGCTGGTTTGGGTGGTTTCGGTGCTGGTTTGGGTGGTTTCGTTGCTGGTTTGAGTGGTTTCGGTGCTGGTTTGGGTGGTTTCGGTGTTGGTTTGGCTAGTTTCGGTGCTGGTTTGGGTGGTTTCGGTGCTGGTTTGGGTGGTTTCGTTGCTGGTTTGGATGGTTTCGGTGCTGGTTTCGGTGGTTTCGGTGCTGGTTTGGGTGGTTTCGGTGCTGGTTTGGTTGTTTGCTGGTTTTCCCAGATACCTACCTCGGAAGGACAGAGACCGGAGTAATGAAATTCGTCGGACCCAGTCCGGTGTCAAAAATTAAGAAGGTAGGTAGGTAACCAATGCTGTCGGAGAGATGCAACAAGTGGTGTGCCTGTGCATCAACACCAATTCAATTTCACATGTCAATGGGAGATTTTGTCCAAAATTTGCATCACTTTCTGATAGTGCAGTGGACAGAAAAATAACAATAGGTACCTACAAGAACAAAAACAACATGAACCAGGTCGGACGATGTGAAGATTACAGCACGGCATTGTCCAGATGGTGACAGTTCGACAGCAGGCTCGGATGGATCGACAACACAAGAAATTAATTTGGTCATAAATATATCAGGTAGGTAGGCAGGCACCTCAATTTTAGTGCATGAAAACAGGGAAAAATAGGAAAAGGCATAATTAGGAAAATATATCCAACGGAAACAAAATGGGGGACGAACAAAATGGGGGCAGGAACCAATAAAACCTACCTACCTACCCAAGCCTACCTAGTACCTACCTACCTCCCAACCTACCTACCTACCAGAGCGATAAACTGAGTTTTAGCTTGACAGCTAAAAAACTGGCCTCTGATGGGAAAAGCATGTAGGTAATGGGAAATAGGAACCAAGCTTGTTCCAGAGAAACGCGTAGTTGTTTCGGAAAGAGAACCGAGGGACATTTTTAGAAAGGGAAGGAGGGACAAATGAAGCGAGGTCACTGGCCTTCGTCGACCCTGTGTCATTTCGGCAGCTGCATGGGTGGTCCAGTGGTCAGGGCGCTGGAAGACTGATCCGACGCATGGGGATCGATCCCAGCAGGGACCGATTTTTTTTTTTTTTTTTTTTGATTTTCCTGCCTGGGAGACTTTTTTTCGGCTGGGGGACACCAGGCAGGCGGCAGGCAGAAACCAAAAGCAGGTCAAGGTGGGTTTGGTCAGGTCAGGTTGAAACAGCTTTTCAAAATTTTCTTTGGTTGTGTGGAAATGACGTTTTTGTTGCAGTGAGGTCAATGCAACCTGCGATTTCGGTTGGTTTCGAAAATGCGCAAAGGGATCATTGATCAACGAAAAAAATCAAAGACAAGACAAGACAAGATGTAAGGTATGATGCATGTGTGAGAACTTGCTGTTCTCCATTGACGATTGCCTTGTGGCATAATAACCTGCTGAAAGCAGCGTCTGATGCCTGTCCCCACCCCTGTGCCTTCTTTTCGGCAAAGATTTCGGAAAGATCAAATTGGTCGAGCGTCAGTCGTCTGCTGTGTGTTGTTGCCACTTTTGGGTGGTTTGAACTTGTTTTCAAGAACTTTTTTTCTCTTCCTGGTGATGAAATTGTACATTTTCAGCATTGCTCTTTCCCAATATCCGCCATTTTTCTTTGCATGCAAGTGAACAATGCAAAATTGAAAATCACCCACTTTACTCTCTTTTTTCGCAAATTTCTCATAAGAGTCGCATCTCTTCAAAAGTTACAAGGTGTCGCATCTTTTTTATCATGACAAGCGAGATGCGACAGCTGGTGTTCTGGAGTGAAAAGAGGCGACAGTTCAAAAGTATCGTTATAATAATAATAATAATAATATAATAATAATAATAATAAATAATAATAATAATAATAATAATAATAATAATAATAATAATAAAATAATAATAATAATAATAATAATAATAATAATAATAATAATAATAATAATAATAATAATAATAATAATAATAATAATAATGGCTTGGGCTAATGTCCGTCCCGGATATTTTGTCATATTTTAACACCCTGTCCCAGGTTTTTTAAGTGCGGCAAAGTCCCGTCCGGATCGATAAACATTGCTAAACACCCGTCCCGGGTCAACTAACCAAATAAAAAAACCTAAATTCAGTTCTGACAACCACTTTTAAGCTGAAATATCACAAATAGTTCCAATCAATTTTTTCGTTAGTTGTGACAACTGAAAAAAAAAACGATGTGGGATAACTGATACCATTTCAGAGCCTTAAAAATGGTTGTGTCCTAACTCTTTTTTTCGTCTTGGTTGTTCCGGGT
>JASGXE010007245.1:0-62383 GCA_030068105.1 Sinentomon sp. SZTP_YWyxl
TCAAAAGTCTGACAAAAATCTCATGGCCTGGGTATTTTGAATGTCTGAGTGTATGGGGCGAGTTGGCTTGATTCGCAGTCTGAGGTATGCAAGGTGGTTGTCGCGGCTGATTTGAATTTAACGATGCAGCTTTTCTGAAAAAAAGCCATGCATCGCCATCATAATTTTATGATTTGAAAAAAAAATGCATCCTTCTGGTTCACAACGATTTTGAATGACAAGCTGCGTTGTAAGACGAGTAGGCCCACACGAATAGGCCTATCAATCATCTCAAGGCAAGCTGAGGGACAGCACATAAACCGGACGCAAATGTCCGCAAAACAGATATAATTTGTCATTCACAGCTGTCAGCATGGCGATATGCGTTGGACTATGTAGACGGATTTATTGGCTTGAAGAGTGGAATATAAAGACGTGTTCTATCGAGTTGACTTTCTAAGTTTCCACAAACATATGGAGCGAGCTACATGCATCTCGAGCTATGGGGTTGAATAGTACAGTGAAGTCAAAAATAAAGCAAAATTCAGGCTAAGGATGTGCGGTACTTCATCCTACCGGCCAGACAGCATACCACTCTTACGAATATTGCACAGGCAAAATACAGGCCCTACTTTGGTTCGGCCACAATGAATTCGATGCTTCGGGTTATATGACTGCGGCAAGAAAGAAACCGACTATGGGAACCAATGAGACAAACACTGGAGAGAGAGAGCGAAAGATTCTTTGGAAAATGTGGCTGGAAAGTCGCGTCGACTGGTTGTTGTGCACCGCTTATATGAGTGTGAGCTACCTTTCTGTATATTTGGCCTTCTGAAACATGGGGAAAATTTCCCAACGATGAAATGTCCCGATACACACTGCTGCCAAGCCTGATAATCACACAAGATCAAAATCAACCATGGAATTTTAATCAGGCCCGATATCATCTGACGGTCAGAAACCTATTCTGCGTCGGACACAAACATCAATGTTTCGTTATGCTTCCTTTATAAATGGAAGTTTTGATTTCGCTGAAGAAAAATTTCACTTCAAAAATTATTTTTGTTGGCATTCCATTGTGTTGAGCTGCCTTTTTGCATTTTATGATCATTCATGTTTAAAAAAGCAGCCTCAATCTATCAGAGCGTGTACTTCTGTTTTTACTCATATTCATCATCTTTGCTTTAGGCCGTAGGTTTACCTTATTGCAACTCACCCTCATGTGAAACTCAATAACCTATTCAGTTTTTAGATCTGCTGCAAAATTTCATTTCTATGCACATCGCTTATTCCCTTACCTTTGTTGCGAAAGATGCACCCGTTTGTTGAATTGGCTATTGAGGTGAAACTGAGGGTGAGTTGCAATGAGGAGTACCTACGGCCGTTTTTATATAGTTGTCCTGTCAGGAATTAATTTCATTGCAGCTTGTATTAGGCCTACTTTTGAAACCCTCCTGATGGCGCAAACATCTTTTTAAAAAGAATGTAAATGTAAAGCCGCAAGAAAGTCAGAGGAGACCTTTTCGCGGGTTTTTATAAATCATAAAGCTTCAGAAAGAAAACTCGACATGCACGGATGACAAATTGAAATCCAGTCCCTGTTACTTGCCTGCTTTGCAAGCATGGATATGATGATTTATGTCGAAATTTATGCGAGTTTATGCTCTCAACTTCACTTATGCACTTAAGCCCCGTGCGAACTTTTACTCTCCATGGAGTTTGGGAAACTTTTCAAGGATTCCGTAAACATGGAACTTCAGCGACAAGATGCGGTTTTGGTTTCTCCACTCTTTCTGCATGAGAATAATAAAATACCGCCACATTTGGACTTCATTTTTCGCGCACATCGCAGAACATAAATACGAATAAAAATTACCAAAAAATTGTGCCCTCGGTCGCACAATCTTTTCATTCAATGCACGGGTATCAAACAGCTTTTCTCAATTGGAGTTTCTCCATATCAGCACGCTCTGCTGGAGTTCATTTTAAGGCGTCGTTTAATTGCTAACATCTTCGGATTGTGCGTAGCCATTTTTCGATTGGAGATTTTGTATCTTTTTGTTGGCTCTCAAAAATGCCAAAATTTTGTGCGTCCGTGCAAAACTTTCATCAAAAATTAATCCTAAAACGTGTCATTGATTTGACATTGTGTTTTGCGTTTTTGAACGGTAATCAACGCCATCTAGAGAGTTGTTCTGGTGCTACGTTTTCGGGAAACAGTTTCGAATGGGAATTTTTCACCTGAATCATTCTAATCTCTCTATGGGTCACAGCTTGAAGGAGCCTTTTTCAGAGAAAAATCAACTTTGCTTTAGGGAATGAGACAACTTTTACCTTCGCTTAATAAAACGCACCTAAAAGTTGTTTTTTTTTTAATTGATGAGCGAATTTATTACAAGTCGATTTTTTATATTGATGACGAATTGATAATCTTTTCCATTAGCCGAATGTTAACATCAACTTCGCAGTCATAAAGCAATACACTCAAAACACGAAGTTCAGCTTGGAACACCATATTTTAACATGGGCTTTGATGGGAGGTGTTCTTTTAGGAACACAGGTTTTGTTTTTGGAACACTATAAGTGTTCCATTTGGAATACTTATGGTGTTCCGAAACACCTAATGTGTTCCAAATCTGTGACAGTGCTGTCACAGATTTGGAACACATTAGGTGTTTCGGAACACCATGAGTGTTCCAAATGGAACACTTATAGTGTTCCAAAAACAAAACCTGTGTTCCTAAAAGAACACCCCCCATCTAAGCCCATGTTAAAATATGGTGTTCCAAGCTGAACTTCGTGTTTAGAGTGTAGGCTTGCAGCATTCCGACTTGTGCTTGTTAACAATAATTCAATTTTGTGCAGCAGGAGGAAGAACATGATGGTGTCCGACAATCCAGAGCAGATCGAGGCAGCCAGGAAAAAAGCACCAGGACCCAAGGACCCAACCAATCAGATTTCGCCGAATATCATCACTTGTTCCTCTTTTCTCGGATTTCCCCTCTTTGCACTCACAAATACGTGAAGCCGAAATGTGCCTCGAGATCTGACAAAGCTGCTTTATTGCTTGCATGCGCGTTGGATTTCTTTGTTTAAAACGCAAACTAAACGCACATTTTAGAAAAGAGGATCTTCAATTTCTGCAGTAGAATATAAAGTTTTTGCCGAAATCTGAACGGTCGCAATTTTTTCATGAGTTCAATTCAATTCAAATCGATTTTATTTGCTTAAGAATTTATCGCAAATGTGTCATAGTTTAAACAAGAGAAAATACAATGACTAAAATATAATAATAACCAAGACAATAAATTAACACAATGATAAAACAAACATGTCGTCATGAATGCAATCGATAAACATAATTTTCAGCAACAATGAAACAGAAATTGTGGATGCATCGATAAAAACAAAGGAAAAGCTCATTTTGAAATCAAGGTAAATACATTTCATGTTCAAATGTGACGGATAAACAGTGTCTAACTGGACAAGTCCACAGTACTTGGGTAATTTTTGATCAGTGCTGACTCTCTTGGGAGGTTATTCCATTCGCGCAGTGTGCGAGGGAAAAACGAAAATTGAAATGCGCGAGCTTTGATCAATGGAAGCTGGAATTGGAAATTGTGAAGCGATCGCCTTGTTTGAAATTTCGGGACAAAAAGTTGCGGAATTTCAATAGGCGTTTGTCCCCTAAGGATTTTAAATAGAAAGGCTAGTCTGTTATCTTTTCTACGTGTATGACGAGGAACTAGACCAAGATCAGAAAGCATTTTCGAGACACTGGCAGTTCTGTGGTAATTGTTAACGATGAACCTGGCGGCGCAGCGTTGCACTCTTTCCATGGCATCAATGTGCGAGACTAGGAATGGGTCCCAGACTGCTGAGGCAAATTCAAGATGTGGCAGGACTGTTGAATTATATGCGAGGAGTTTGCTTGAAATGTCAGCATGCCAGAGATTGCGCTTGAGAAAACCCAACGCTGACTTGGCCTTGCCCACTGCCATGTTTATATGGTCACCCCAGTCTAGATTTTCCTGCAGTTTTACGCCAAGATATTTCACGGAGGATTCAGTGGGGATGACTTGAGAATTGATTTGATATTGAGTTGGAGCACGTGTCTGGGGTGCGAACCGAGAATGGAATTGAACGAAGACACATTTACAAACGTTGATGCTCATTTGCCAATCCTTGCACCACTGATGGATCTTGTCCAAATTAGATTGTAATTTTTGAACGTCATTTTCCGTATTTATGGCCTTATATACAACAATGTCATCTGCATAAGTCTTATATCGCAATCAACTGTATCAAAAATATCATTTATGTACAAAACGAAAAGCAATGGACCACAAGTTAAGACATTAATTCCGCCGCCGCTATACAAAAACGAACAAAGCTACTTAAAGTAGCATTCCTTGTTATACACAGTGTGCAAAACTGAATATCGCACAACTAGGATATAAAAATAATCCACGGAAGTTGGTCGCAACTACAATTTTCTCCTAAAATAGAAACCTAACAGCGGCTCGATCAAATCATGTGCAGCGCCTTCTAGAGTGAAGCAAATAACCACCAAATTACTCAAACATCTGCTTGCGAAATGGGCCAACAGGCAACATCGTCAGCAGCGGCAGGGAGAGAGAGAAAGCAATCGACTTTCACTTTTATTATATTCTGTCCTATGGTCTGGTCCCCGCAGATTAAACTCAGATCCTAAATGATTGGGACCTCAACTTGGACCAGTTAGTTCATGGCGAACTCAGTACACATTGCTACAGGGTATTCGTTCTATAAAAAAATTGGAATTGAAATCCGACACACAGGAGATATTCATCTTCCCAGGAAGAGGAGGCCTTCTTTTTCCGGAGTTAACATCCCAGGCGTCCTCTGGGCCCCGATACTCCTGGACTATCTTCGAATGGTTTAAAAGACAAGCGAAATTTGGCTTCCAACTGGTTGAGTGAGATTCACTGTTCTGGCGAAGGTTCTTTTCCTTGCGGAGTGAAGACCAGGACGCAATAAAATGCATGCCTCGAGTCCAGCCATTGAGTGTTGCCATCTTGACACAAAGGTAGCTTTCCTCATATTTTCGACACACATTGAGCATAAACGCTACTTTCTTCCAACCTGGTTTCCAAAACAAAAGAGACTTCAACACTTTTCGCGAACTTCAGCAAGCGTATCCCTCGCAAACTTTTTTATTCTTTGTCAACATACTTTTGACAATTGGTTTTTTCCTTCTGTTCTTGTGAACTTATAACCATGATTGATAAAAGGGAAAACCTATACGAAATACAAATATAATTCTACTATGTGCAGCAACAGTGGAAATGATTTTGAAAGCTGTGAAGAAAGGTTCACATTTTCCAGAAATCCCCAGGTACTTTATCATTCAATTCACGCATCAATGTTAGCCTGGGTAATGGGCCATTTACCCATTCTTCAAATCAATTCAATATGCAGAGGCCATATGGAAACATTTGAAAAGATGACCCCTGAAAGGAAATATAAGATCATTTAACGAACTTAATTGAACCTGCCTGCCCCCGCATGATACCCTTGATCCACCAGCCTCCAGCCTCCAGTATAGCACTGCTTTTATGACTTGAGATGCATATCGATTTCGCAATATATACCTAATAGAAAAAGCCAACCAAGGCACTGAGAAGGCATCGTCGCAGTAATAGGCAAGCCCGGCCTTGCTTACAAGAGAGCTGCCTATTCTTATAGCTGGGATCAAGGGTATGCCTGGCCTTCTTGGCGGCTTAAATCCTAAATTGAAATCCTCCAAGCGTAAAAACAAAGCGGGCCTTCGGTTTTTTCGTGAAACCACTGCCACCCCAAAGCTAATTGTTAACCTTGCGATAATTTCAATTGGGGACTCTTACTAAATGAAAGCCTTTGTCGCACCTTTCGAGACTTGCTGCTGTCAAAGGATATTTAATTTTAAAAAGGCAATAATTTTTATAGAATAAAGATAGGAGAACAGCAATTGAAGCCGAGTTGTCCCACATAGACATCACTGTCTCCGTCCTAAAATGAATTCAACCCACAACTTGTGAATAAAACGAATGAAGCATTTCATAGGTTTTTTCTTAGCCAAATATGTGCGGACGTCATCTCGGGCCAAAATAACATGACCTGGTGACAAAACAACAAAACAAAATAACAAAAATAAAAACAGCCAAAGACGGCAGGGAGAAGCAACATAAGTACTCTCTCAATTCTTTCGATCAACCCCACTTTACGAGACATTCGCTCAGCAACCGATCTACCTGCTCAGCAATCGCTCTCTCTTTACTATAGAAGAATCTGCTTTTGAAACTCTACGCCAAACACTCCGTGGGGCTGCTGGCTGGAACTGCGGAGCCGCGCCGAGCCATGCCGACTTATTTTGGTACGCTGAATCCGCTCAGTTCAATCCTGGCAGTTCAGAGTCCGGGTTCTTAACTGAGCAAGCCTGACTTGCATGACACTCTAGAAGACAATAATAATAATGGACATTCCCTATTTTGTACTCGTACACCGTTTATGAATTTCTAAATTCTTAAATAACTTTGAACAACCATTTGTGTCAGCTTGAGAATTGATATCATGAAAATGCACTATACATACCGCAAAGAATACAACGCTGCTGCTGCGGGTTCTGACAAAATTTCGTTTAGAAACATTAAAAAGAAGAAGTCCCAGTACACTGCCCTGAGGAACAACTGCAGAGTAGACTTGAGAGGTCAAGGAGACATTGCATTTAATAACCGAGCTGTGATCCCAAAGGTAAGAATTTCATGAATGAATCATAGCTGTGGGGAAATACAGGAAATATTGAATCATGAGAGTGAGGGACATAACATCAAATGCCTTGTTGAAATCAAAGAAAATAACATGAGCAATAAAGCAGAGCTATCGTGAACAATTTCAACCGACTGGGCTTCATAAGAAAGTCCACTTCTATAGATCCATGCTGATTTGGGTGCAAAATATTATTTGCATCAATGTGATTGATGAGAGCGAGATTGGGCGAAAATCTTCAACATTTGCGATGGATCTTTATCTGGAATTGGAATTGCAATTGCCCCTATCCACGAATCAGGAAACACTCCTTTCTCGTAAATGCAATTGAAAAAAGTAATGTTAAAGGGCTAAAGGCCGACAGTTCAACATCATGGGGCCTTTACCAATGCATATAGGAATGCCATCTCTTGCGGGAGACTTTTTTGCAGAGACACGAGATAGCTCTCAACCGTTTGCTTGCATGGATATAATTTCTGTTAGATTCTAAAATTGGCGCCTCCATTTTGTCGTATCCATTCAATTTCAGTAACTTTCGAACTCAAAGTTGCTAAATTGAGTTGTGTCGAAGTTGTATTAAATTTTCGACGTTCATTCTGACGACTGATACAAAAACAGCTGAAGTGAATTGGTTGAAAGAAGATGGGGTCCTTAGTTGCTCTTATGAGAGTCAGTAACAGGCAAAGGGTTGACAGTTATGACATTTAGCTGATCACGCGGTGCAAAATTTATCAAATCAAACATAAGGTTCACCAACAGAAGAGAAATATGGTACGAAATGAAATGGATACGAAAGACAAACTGGAAAAATTAATTATAGCGACAAAAGAAAAAGTAGACAACTTAACCTCCGTGTTTTTTTTTCAGAAAAATTTGATTCAATTATTCTCCTTAATTTGCTGATATTCAATGCAAGTCTATGCAGATTGTCCAGCGATTTAGATAAGAGATAAGCTGAGAAAATTGATTGTATTTAGGGGCGCCAACCCCGCTTAAATATACATGTCAGACACGTTATTTACATAGAATTGAGAAGATGAAGCAAAGCATTTAGGATTTTAGAATGAGAAAACTTTCATTTTCTCCTCCGCATAAATTTCATTAAAGAATCTCTCGTGTGCTGGCATAGAGAAACGAACAAAAAGCCCATGCATTGTTGATTTTTTGCATTTTTGCGGACAATGGTGGAGTTCCCTGTGTAAAGGGCTATGTAAAATAGAATCGAAGACAGCACATATAACAATTGGGCTAGAGGAAATAGCTGGAAAAAACGTAATGCGATCTTTTCTTTTCTTTTACTGCAGGCTGGTGCGAATTGGATTCAACCGTTTTAAAACGGCAATGAAAACGAATTGCCAACGATCGATATTCGTATGTCCATTGAATGATTGATAAATCACCGTTACTCACCCATAATTGGTGCGTCAATTGTTTAAGCACACTATAGAGTTACGCCGTGTGCGGCACTTTGGAATCCCTTCAAGACACCTGCCGTTCTCATTTAGATATTTGAGATAATGTTTGTACGAGCCTGCATTGTCCGTTGTGCTCAGATTTCAGTGTGTTGGGGCCGGTTGATACGTGTAACATTCAGAAATCCACTGCACTATGACAACCGTGATTTTGCTCGGTTAAATGGGGTGCATATGGGGCAAAATGGAACTAAAACAACCAGGATGGATGCAACAGTTGTGTGAAGAAGTGGAAAGCGAATCAGCGGAATCTAATTATAAATTCTTGTGACGCTGCGCGAACCCCATTTTTCGATTTCATTGTGCATTTCAGGTTTTGCCTTGAAGCAGTGCATTTTGACTCCAGGATGACACGGCTGAATCTGCAGACAACCCCATTTCAGCTTCGCCTTCAACCCCCTCCAACGCTGCTAGTCATCTGCAGACACCCGGCCCTGCTCCGCTATGAGTCGCCTTGTCCTGGTTTTGTTTTTGTTTTATTTGCTGTTTGAGGACTCCCGATAGCAGTCAGGCTTCCTGAAGTCGCGACTGTAACCACCGGCGGGGAATGGGTCGACAGGGTGGTCTAGTGAAACCCCGTTGCGGAAAACATCCGAATTAATCTGGCATGTTGGGGTCATTATCTTGTGGGGATGAATCACAGGAAAAATGCTCGGAGAACTGAAAATTATTTTGTGGTCGATGGAAGTGAGGTAATGTCGCCCAATGAGATTAGTTCAGCCCCCATAATCAACAACTGTCCTATCTTTAGAGTTTCATTTTCTCCCAGTTGAAGCACCCTTAAACGCTACGGTCACCCGACTGCACAATATTTTCCCGTTTCTGAGTAAGGCGTTTCCAGTGCGTTTCCCGCTGGTTCCGTTAAACTAGTTGGGGTAGGCTGAAGTCGAGTTGAAGACTTGTCCTTTGCAGGCCCGAATGATCGAGTCTTCCTCGGCCACTGTAGTGCCTCGAACAACTGTACCCTGTACCGAATATAACCTCGCGGCTGCCTTGTGCATTCAGGGTTTGCTGCCCTGACGTCCTAAGCTCTTCGTGCAAATCACTTTCGCCCTGTTCCGCCTGCCTGGCAATTTCAGAACGTTTATGTTTCGAATAACGTGATGAGAATTAGCAATAGGCCACCGATTTAAATAATTTTAGGCCCTTCGACCCGACCAGCGATGCTCTCAAATATAGTTTAAGGCAAACCTCGGAGCGCTCACTCTTCGCCACGTAAGACAGTTTGCTTTTATTAATTTTCCAGCCATTGATAAATGCAATTTTCAGCAAGGATGTCCCGGTGTGACAAATGGTGAATACCTATACAGTTATTTGTCTTTTCCAAATGCATTACATCTTGTCTTTTCCAAATGCATAACATTTTTACCCGGAAAGCAGAGGAACGTGGCAGGAACGTTCCGCGGAATATGGCAAACACTTGTCTGTGCCAGGTGGCTGCCATTTGGGAATGGTCGGTGTGGCACCACGATGCTGGCCACTATGGCAGTAATGTGGCTTTCTCCAGTGACAGCGATGTGTTTTTCCACCGTGGTGGGAACATGGCATGCTCCCGTGGCGAGAACGCTATTTTCCACCGTGGAACGAGACAAACCACCGTGGCAATCACGTTCCTGTCACGGGAGCATGCTATGTCCCCACCACGGTGGAAAAACACATCGCTGTCACTGGAGAAAGCCACATTCCTGCGCCATAGTGGCCAGCATCGTGGTGCCACACCGACCATATCCAAATGGCAGCCACCTGGCACAGACAAGTGTTTGCCATATTCCGCGGAACGTTCCTGCCACGTTCCTCTGCTTTCCGGGTAGGTATCTGTGTGATGGCATGAGAATTGATTTGCCACTTCGAGTGAAGTTCTCGCAGAAAAGACTTCTGATGTTATCGTTTTGCTTCACTTTCAAACTGCCCCAAGATTCTTAAATACATATCGTTTTTCTATATGAGTGTGTATAATAAAAACCTATTTTGTCCTGATCTAACTGAAACAAACAGGGATCAAACGCCTTGGGACGCAAAACTGCTAAAAACAAGAAAAAAGACAAAGAAAGCAATCCATGTGTATATTTAGCGATCCGCCAGGACATATGCTCATTCAGAGTGGAAAATTCCAATCTAGAAACCACCCATAAAACCTAAATCCAGGGGGGTTTAAGCCGCTTTCCAACGGGATCATGCCAGTTGGAATTACCATAAAGAATCCCTGATACGTAACATGTCGTATCCAAAATCAATTCTTATTGCGTTTTATTCCAAAGCCAACGAATCGTTGGGTCAGATTAAATTTCCGCGCGTTGGGCGTTTTTATTCAAATCCAAAACTTCATTCAATGTTTGTTGATTTTGTCCAGACTAAACACAGCACTTTTCCACATGGAGATGTCCTTATTTTAAAATTTGTACCTCCACAAGGTCGTAAATATAAAATTTTACAAGGATGAATTTGGGTTTTGCACTCCAAATAAGAACATTTGGAAAAGAAAACCTGAAATTTGCATGCCAGCGCTAACTCCTTTTCGCACACACGGTGCGACTTCGATTATTGGTTTGCGGAGTTTATCTGGCCAAAGCAAAATTGTCTTCTTTCAAATTGAGCAATGTAGCTTTTTATATTGACTGTCAAATTGGATAAGAGTGTTATTTGTACGCATGGATGTGTCGTCCTTGTTTGGCCAATGAAAAAGCCGATCGAACAATTGAAAATGGCGAAGATTTCTACAGGGTGTCTCCCTGAGCCTAAAGTTGCACATTATCAGCCCATGGACCCCGCTTAAAATCAGTTCAGTCATGTGTTTCATCGACACCACGTTCATACTCTCATGGCATGACAGTGAAACGTTACAACATTTGACATTTCACACACCACATGATTTCACAACGTTGGACGAGGCAACCTTGGCCAACGAAATAGGTAACGGGCCAATGGGCCAATGAATCAAAGTTCGGCCAGGACAGACTTGGCTTGAGACCACCCTCGTACCTCTGGTTGTAAGTTTCAGTGGCCAAGTCCTTCGTCTCCTTCGGATGGGACGTTAAGCAGGAGGTCCCTTGTGCAGCATCACCCTGTGGACGTTAAAGAGCACCTAGCTCCAGGTCCATAACAGAGGTTTGGCAGGTTGCACTGCAGAGAAGCCACACATCACAAGACACACGTCTCCGCTCTGCAGAGCATGCTCTCTTCTGGAAGTTCTGCGGGGTGACACATACCTTAAAACTGATCCCAGCCGTTTCCGTTTCCCAGAGGAGTTGGGCTCGATCATGGGGCATTGTTCTGCTTGCCAGCCCAAGTTGTGCAAGAAGGTTCTTGCCGAGCCACCGACCACCGGCCGTATGGCTGCCAGCTCAAGATGGCCAACGAATAAAAAACACCATTTCTAAAAGAAAATTAAAATACAATTTCAACGGATACGAAAGGACCACAAAACATTTCAGAGTGTAGGCATAGAGAAAACTCTTTCGGCTGCATCTCGCCGCATGAGCCTGAAGGAGTTTCAATGCCTGCGGGACACCCTGTATGCAGGAATTGAACGCAACACATCAGGATTGAGACCAGTGCATGGGGAGCTTTGTAAACATTGCCAACGCAGATCTAATGGAATTTTTCTGCGCGGCCAAAAAAATAACTAAATTCCTTTTGCATAAGATGGATGAGACAGAACGGTCCTGGAAGACGAATATACCTACTCAGCTCCATTATTTGTCTGTTTCAAGGACAAAGGCCTCCAGACAATGGGTTGGACCACACATTGGTATTTCGGCAGACCATCGCTTCAAGTCCTTTTTAAGCAAAGTTTTTCATACGTATTCCTTCCGTTTAAGGTAAGGTAATTCAGTAAATTTTAACCGGCAGGTTGAAGTTTAAAAAAATTCCTGCAGAAAATGTTTCTGCAGAACAGCGGTTTGGATTGCAAAATTTTGTGGAATGTTTTCTCGAACAAAGTACCTTGTGTTGACTTCCTGTGGTTCATTGGCGCCTTTCCTCTTCCAAAAATTGCCACAAAATGTGGAGTAACTATTTTTTCTGATTTTATTATTTATTATTTTTTCTATTATTCTATTTAATATACGATCTGCACCGAGATGTGAACTGTAATGAATAATCAATAGTAAACGCCCTCTTGGATTATGTGGTTGGGGCCCCACTTCAGGAGAGAGGTTAGGGGCAGACAGGACGCGACTACACAGCAAATTCATGCATCGTTGAGCTATAAAGCCTTCATTCGGAGAGCTCTATTAGTTACTTTCCCGTTGTGACAGGACGTCCGGCCCAACGCAATGTGTGAACGCCTTTGTTCGCCTGAGACAAAATCAAAAGGAGATAAAGAAATAAATTTTAGCAAACATTTGAAATTGGATATTGGACCCAGAATACTTGAGCACAGGGTGCGTCGAAAATTAATTCGGCTATAATGGTTTCATGGTAGAATGGTATAATGGTTATAATGGTACAAGGATTTGGTCGAATGAAAAATTCGGTGCACGGTTAAAAATCGGGAGCAATCAGTTTCACTCTTCTATTTATGGCCATCAGATTTTTGGAGTTCAATATCTGATGGAATTGCTGCTAAACTTGTACGATTGCCTTTCATTGCGAGAATGGCTATTCGGTGCGTTTCATTATCGCGATAACCTTTCAGCACTTGCAGTGCAGATTGCAAAGATACCAATGGTCTTCCTCTACATTCACATCACATTCACTCTCGCTCTTGTAATTGTCACCCTTTCATCCAGAGCAAAAGGTCAGAATCGTTCTACTTATTCGCCACCCTGCACCAGAAGATGCGTACAATTTTGTTGCCATTTTAAGGGAGACGACTGCACCAAATTGAGGAAATGCAGGAAAGCCCTACTGCGAAAGGGGTCTCGCTCGTTGCAAGGACAAATGCATCATGTATCACCTACAATTTAGCTGTTTTTTTGCCAAAAACGATTCCGCCAATCACAATCGTGCGTTGGTAAAGCAATATCACCAAATTTTGAAACGATAAAAGCCAATCGTGTGGAGTGAATTTGGTGATCAGTGCCATGCGTGAACGGATCAATTCGATTTTTCATCTTCTCCGTTTCTTGATCCACTCAGTGCTGCAGGACACGAGAAAAGTGCGATCAACTTGTTTTGAGAACAGGCATCCCAGGAGGCATTTCTCTCTCCAGGCTTTGCATATGAGAATACCTGACCACGTATGAACTGCACGAATTTACAATCTTGCTCGCATTTGCCAACAGGTGGCGATGTCAGGTAAAGGTCAAGTTAGCTCAGTTTAAAAAAAACAACCAAGGAGCTAGAATGATAATTCGTCCAGTCCATTATGTGGTCAACTGGTTCCAGACGTTACTGAGCAACGAATATGTTTTACTGTTTTTGTCACTTTGGACAGATGTTTTCCCAAATTGTTACTATGGTCATTGTTGATTCATTGGCTCTTGCAGCTCGTTCTTGATGAGATGAACATGAAATGCCACTGTGTTTCTATCCAACACAAAACACACCACACAGCGAAAAACAGGCGCTCTGCTTTGATGCATACGGTTCAGGATTCAGGAATTCAAAAAACTGCGCCGAATTTATAATAGCAACATGAACAAAAATTCCAATCCTCAGAACAAAAAAGGTTAAGACGCTTTTACTGATGCACAAAAGGAGAACGCTTTAGAAACTGGTCAGGAGCCGTTGAAACAACTGGTCAATCTTTTCACACAAAGTGGATAATGCGGTTTCCGTCATATCCTGAGTGTTTTTTACCGTTCTGACCTCGACTGTTTTGAGCATTTTTCAAATTGCGACCGCCAATAAAAAGATTGCATGGATCCATCCATTTTCTGCCTGATGCGAAAGTTACAATTTGCGGATATTCCCTACACCAAAAGAAATTTGTTGTGAAATCAGCACGGTTGCGAAGCGCGCGGTTGTCAACTGTTCATGCCAAAAAGCACATTGTCGAAGTGGGCGTCTCCATTTTTTCGTTCTGCCATCTACGAACTACGAGTATTGATCAGCCTATGCGCTTTTCATTTTTTACTTGATTTTGCGCGTCTCATAAAAGTGGCAATTGATCGCGCTGATTTTAAATCCATTTATCATCTTATTTTTTCCTAGTTTGTTTAAATGTGTCTACGCATTTCATTGCAAGTCTTCTTTTCTCTGCAATGGCCGAATCCGACCAAAATGAACCCTGCCGCAAATCGAGCCCGACCAAAACAATCTCCGACCAAAATGATCCTATCATCAAATTGAACTCTGGACCAAATGACCCCATGAACTTATGCGAAGAAAACGATCCCCCGAACAAAATGAACGTGGTCCTTGCAAAGATGAGCCAGATAGGATATGCAGTATATTTCGACAGAATGATGTGACAATAAAATGGCCATGACTTGTGGGCAAATTACGAGTATCTATTCGTTTCGCATTAGTCCTGATTTTCTTATTCCTCACTTTCTGATATTCTATTTTCATTTTGTTCAAAGCACGATTTCGAAGCACTCATTTCAACAAAATACAGAGATTTTACCAAAATCTTATTTTTGGAAACGATTAACGTCTGACTGTCACTTCTATTCAGTGTTTTCCTCGACGGTTTACACATGGCGACAAACCAAGAATGCTTAAAATTTACATCTAGTTGATGTGGATAGTACAAATTCATTATTTGAACCAGTTTGAGCGACTTAAGCAAAATTTCCATATTCTGTTCAATGATGAAAAACTAATTTTTGTGTTTTTGCAGAAATCAAACATGGAATATGGCAAGCTAACCGTTTGCAAAATAAATCGTCTAAATATTTGGCTGATTTCCACTTGTGTAAAGGCACGTGCGAATTCGCAGGAATCCTTCCCAAACCCTCCTTTCATAGTTTATAACGCGCAGCGCAACGAAATTTCCCAATTTAAATCTCCAAAACGGGCTGCACGCATCTCGTCGAGGCGCCAGCTTTTCTTCAAAAACGCGTTAATCGCAAGAGAACTGAATTTTTTGCAATTCTCAACTGCGTTCCTTTGCATCCTCGATTGATTTTTTGACAGCTGTCGAAATTGGTTTAAAAAATGAGTTTCTCCCTTCCTCTGGAAAAGAGAATTTCGAATTAGAACCAAAACTTCAAAAACGCAGAGAAGTAAATGAGTAATCGTGGCTCTGTTGATGGCAAGGTTTGGAGCTGTTTGCAAGCGTGCAGGGGTTGCCGCGGGTGCATGGAAAGGATAAGAGCGGTGTCGGAAATCCGAATTTCAGTTGATTTGTTCATTCGCTGAAAAACACCTCGCTCTCATAACTCTGTGAACGATATTTTCTTTGAAAACAAGAAATGGTGGAAACAGTATTTTCCTTGAGGAAAAAGGAAAGTAAAAATTATTCTGTGGAAGTTTTGGCAAAGAAAACGAGCTGGAAATGTGTGCACTTTTCTACAAAAATGTTTGATGGTGTCAAAAATTGTAGGTGGTCGAAAAATGATCCATTTCCTAAAATGGCAAATTCTCTTATTCTCTCCTTTCGAAGGTGCCTTTTTGGAGAAATGCATTGCCCGCAGTTAAATTTCAAGCTGTTGGCAGGTTTAGCAATGATTGAAGAATCGTTGATAATTATTTTTTGAACAATTACGAATTTTGCCATTTACAAGTAATAGATCATGGCACTTGAACATAAATAACGAACATTGTTGCGCAGCACACCATGGATGTGAGACAAGCAATTCTTACATGCATTGTCTGAATAAGCATTTAGCTTACGATGTCAAATTGCTTGGTCAAATTAGGGAAAAAATCAGGCCATTGAAATTCATCATGGATGGCTTCCCAGTTTCTGATGGATACCAGAGCACTGGCCCAGCGGCCGGGTGTGGAGACACCTATGTCCACCGTTGGTTGAGAAATCCGGTATTTTTTATTCCAATTTAAAATGCGTGTGGTGTCAACAAGAAGCAGCCTCCATTTCATTAAAAAAAGCTGATGCAAATAAGCAGCCAATCACTCTGTCAAAAGGCAAGGAATGACGTAATATTATTACGCGTACTTGACGCGTAATTCTATGAGTATATAAGTACAGGCCTTGTGCCTCTGTTGTGCCTTCTGGATGATCTTCATCAACAGTGCACTGCGCCAAGACTACCCGTCCGTTCAAAACGGAGCGTTTTTTACGCGTCTCTATTCAACTATATATTAGGACCCATTTTTCTGCGATTCCCGGAAAATATGCCTGCAGTTTGGAGAGGCCCTATGTTGGGATTTATCTTTCGAGGCATCAAAAATAAGCTAAGCTCACTTTTAATCTCATCGATTCATATGCAAGAATAGTGGAGGATTGATGCGATGCATTAAAAATAATGTAGGCAAACTTTTTGTGATGTTTTTCGTCGAACCATTTGCAATGAGCAATGATCGTGGAGAAAAGCTCGGCTGTGATGTGTGTAGCGAGGCATGAAAATAGGTTAGGCGCACTTTTTTGTGTCATCTCATCGATAAGTATATGCAACAAGAGTGGAGAAAATCTCCGCTGTGATGTGTGTAGCGAGGCATGAAAATAAGTTAGGCGCACTTTTTGTGTATATCTCATCGATAAGTATGCAATAATAGTGGAGAAAAGCTCCGCTGTAATGTGTGTAGCGAGACATGAAAATAAGTTAGGCGCACTTTTTGTGTATATCTCATCGATAAGTATGCAATAATAGTGGAGAAAAGCTCAGCTGTGATGTTTGTTGCGAGGCATTGAAATTAGTTACGCGCACTTTTTGTGTATCTTAAACATCTTGGCTTCAGTTAATAATGTTCCGCAATTTTAATTGGTGAAATACAGATGGCTTCACAGAAATAACAGAAAAAGGGTACATAGGTTAATCAAATGTTCCACATTTTCTCCGGTCACTTGTTGGTGATGCAAGTTCGCTAAGTTCATGTACTCGCTCTTTTTTTCCTGCGGCCTCAGCGGAAGTTTGTCTCGCAGAATTTGGGATTGTTCTGATATCTTGGCGTTATCTAAGTCGAAGGAGATTAGATCCAAACAAAACATGCAACTTAACTTGTATTTTGACTGTGGGCCTCCCAAGACTCGTCTGCGACGATTCAGCCATTCTTTTGATGACGATTGAAATTGGCCGGCCTTGCGACTCTTCAATCAAGCGATGGTTATTGTTGGTCTTACAAAAAACTGTCAAATAAATATTTTTGGGAAAAGGTGCTGAAACAGTTGCCTCAAACGATGATCGCAGACGTATTTCCTATAGCAACTGTCTTCAGATGATGGGTGTAGGCCTGCTGTAAGCTAAACCATCGACATTCAAACTACTCTGATCACTTAGAAGCACATTTCCCCCAGAAATTGCACAGGGAAAGGAACTTGGCAATGTATGGAATTTCAATGAATATTTAAAGTGCATAGCGTCCATGACGAGCAGAGACAAACGAAAGGAAAGGCTTAAAATCTTTAAATCTTTAATTCTAAATCTGAACAGTCGTTCTTTGAGATGGAGAAAGTGGGCACTTTTCGAGAGCACAAATCTGCAGAAAAGATTTTTAAATTGTGAGAAATTAGAATTGCTGAAGTCTTTCAAATTTTTTATTCGAGTAAATCCTCCTGGAAAACGAAGGGTGATCAAACACTGTGGTTAACTGAAAACACTGACAATGGACAAATCCTGAAATGGTTAAAACGGTAAAATGGTGAAAATGGTACCAACCTCCAACAACCAGCATTGGAGTTTAGAAAACCTGTCGTTTATAAGTGGGGAACACATTTGCATGATCGCGGGGAAACATTTTCAGAAAATAGCTGTTCTCTGAGCCATGCAATTGTATCCTCCTTTTGCGCCATCATGCAGTACAGGGTGTGCCTTTTCTCTGTGTCGTGCAATTGCGCACCTCTCTGGCATCGACAAACGGTTTTCGTTTTGTATTTTCTTTGTTCCTGGTTTGTTTTTTTTTTAGTTTTTTTTGTTCCTGCTTTATTTCTTTGTTCCTGCAGATTGGGTTTGGATGAGGTCCAGGTTGATTAAAGTTAGGTTTCAATTTCACTGCACAGAGAACCCAAACTTAATCTAACCTAACCAAACAATCTAACCTCACCTAACCTGATCTAACCGATTACCCGACAGGAAAGGGACACCCTGTACCGCATGCTGGCGCCAAAGGGGGAACATAATTGCACTGCAAAGAGCATAATTTTGTTTCTGAAAATCTTTCCCTGGGATCCTGAAATTGTGTCCTCCCCTTATAAATGACTTAACCCGAAAAATTCAACTTGCGTATAGTAGAGTGCATTTATATAAAATTCGATGATGTTGGTTAAAACAGATGAATGATAAAATTGACTAGAAGCTCACTATCACAGACGGGAATAAACAGCTGAGGTGGAATAGGCACAAGTCCAAGCAGCACCAGAATGCAATAGTGATGCTCATGGCTTTTCTGCGACGGCAAGCGCTGACAGCACCGACCTGCGCTGTGCAATCAATGCGAACTGGCAAAACTATTTCGCACTAAAAATATTTCGCACCAATGCCACATTTTATGACGGACGAGGTCGGACGAAAAATATCTCATTGATTAATATGCAAAAATACTGGAGAAAAGCTCTGCTGTGCTGTGTGTTGTGGGCATTACATTTAGTTAGGCGCACTTTCTGCGTCTCCAGACCACAAACACAGAGATTCTCATTCGTCAAAAACTTTTCAGCCCCAACAGAGTTTCTATGATAAGACCCCTGGACCATATTGCAGCAGGAGATGTTACAGGCGTGGAAACAGATCAGACACTATTTTGACCGTTACTTGAGCCACCTCATAAAAAGCACTAATGTTAAAAGCCGAGAAGGGATGTGTGTTGCCTGAATGTTCTGTGGGGCCAATGTTGCGTGGGGCCAAAGTTAGGCGCAATTTTAACTCTCAGTCTTAAGATAAGCTAGGACACAGGCGAATGACTGAAGTCATCTTTGTTCATGTGATGATTTTCTGATGCGATTCAAATACAGTTGCAACTGTTTTCGCCCATGTTTTCTCGAAATTAGCGTAAGATATTTTCCAAAATATATCTTGGTAAAAGATAAACAAGTGACTGAGTTGCTTCTCTATGGACATCCGCAACAAGTGGGGTTTTTGTACCTTTCTGGGATTTTTGGAGGCATTATTTTTTGTTAAGCATTTGAATTATGTCGCCAAAACAAAAAGTGAAGCCACCATTTGCGTGTGGCTTCTCGAAACATAACATTGGCCTCGCTCCCATGTGGTGCTGCAAACCGCAAACTGGCTTTAATAGTCGGGAAATGAGCCTATTACACAAGGCTCCATAGCTTGCTGCGTCTGAACCCAGTTTGGTCATGCAGATATACATTGTTTTCTTTACAACTCAGTTGCACAAGAGAATTCGGAATCAAACTTACAGGGACCAAGTGGTAGGTGAATTTTCCCAGCAATTTAAGTCTGAGTATACAGCCCTTAATAAGATATTGTGAAACCTTTCTCGACGAAATAGAAGGGACTGTGGTATCAGTATTGCACAACCTTATGGGCTTGGATTTATGCGAAACTGTGTATATTTTTCCTCAGCTGATATGTTTCTCGTATTTGAGATAAAGATGTACCTACATTTATAAATGGGTGCCTCGAAAATACTAAACGTCAAAGAATTATTCATAGTGTCTCCTCATTAATCTATTTTTGTAGTTTTGTTTGAATTTTGACGTCGGAGGCAACCATTTAATGGGCTGGGAAATTTCCCCTCTGGTCGATGGTCAGAGGGGAAATTCTACTTGTGAAAATACTAACGATGACAGCACCCACATATGGCTTGAAAACAACATGTCCTTCTCCATCAACGGGCTAGAACCTCTATTGCTCAATTTTCACCCAATGATCGGAGTGGCGACGCCATGAAAAGACCATCAGCATGAGCAACCTCGAAAAGATGTCGCATGTTTGTATCACATCGAACCAGAGAGATGGAGAGAAAATATGAGTATGAAGACAGTGAAGAGATCACTGTGTGCACTCTAAATTTCAAACGTCTTTTAAAAAGTCACTTTCCTATATTTACCATTGTAGTCCAAAACAAGACATGACTTGCCGACTTTTTTCAGACTTGGTGTCTTTTTGCATTTTGCCTTTTAAAGTAGTTTAGAAGATAAATCGAAACACCTTTTTAGGCGCATTTCGTCTTTCTAAAGGATTCCTAAAACGACTCTTTGAAGCACTTTAGTCTATTTTAACAAACACACCAAGCATAAAGATTCCAAGTCCGAGAAAAAAGCAATAGACAGCACCCACATATGGCTTGAAAACAACATGTCCTTCTCCATCAACGGGCTAGAACCTCTATTGCTCTATTTTCACCCAATGATCGGAGTGGCGACGCCATGAAAAGACCATCAGCATGAGCAACCTCGAAAAGATGTCGCATGTTTGTATCACATCGAACCAGAGAGATGGAGAGAAAATATGAGAATGAAGACAGTGAAGAGATCACTGTGTATGAAACCCACAATACTTATGCTCTTTTTCATCTTGCTTTTATTTAGTTGCACAGATTTTTCCAGGACATACCTGGAAAGTGTGCTGTGTGTGGTGGTTCTAATGCAGCAGACCATATGGCTTCAGGAGTTCCGACATCGATACCAGCATCGCAAAAGACCTGGAAAATGTTTGATATGAATGTGTGCCAACAAGAGCATGTATTAATCGCGCACTTATATTGTGGAACTTTTGTTCCTCCTTCCTTTTGTAAGCACCCGCAGCAAGAAGCACTGTGGCTGGGTGTCCGAAGCTGGTTCCAATATTCCAGAGAAGGGCAAATTGACCATTGAACGCACGAGTATTGTGTTAAACATAACATTTTAAACATATTTAACGTATTAAACATATTGTGAGCCAACCGACATGTGGGATCAAAGGGCCTGATGCCAATGATGCTCTTGTAATGCTTGGCTGTTAAATTCAGTAAAGGTCACGTCGTGCATTATCTGGGTGACCCTGTACGTGAGTTACAACCGTAATTCCGTTCCCCGTAATTATGCCCAGCGTTGCAGCAAGCCGAAAACACATTTATATCCCTAATATTAAACTGTTTGGAGTCATTAACACCGACTCGTCGGTTGAGGGCAAATGTGGCGCATCCCCTTGCAATGGTTTAACGCTGCAGTCTCTCTGTCCGTACCACACCAGAGCAATACTTGGGTTTTAAATGGGTATAGAGAAATTGCAACGCTTCGTTCCTTTCCTGGGATGCCAACTTTGCTACAGGAACACTGGAGAGGATTCCAACGTGGGACTCGATTCCAAGCCCCATGTTCTTTTGCGTTGGAATTTCAATTTTGGAATGCTCCGAAAGGATTAATGAGTGAAATTTGTAATCCTAATGGCAAAATTTCAAAGCTCAAACTATTTTAAAAACGCACAAGTGCAGCAATTTCAATGCTGGCATACGAGTATATGAGCGGCTGAGTACGTAACTGTCGGAAAAAGGGTTAGTTATATTGTTGACCAATTTTAAGGCCGGTGAATACCCTCACAAACATTGTGGACTGACAGTTCTTAGGTCCTGTTAACAGTTATGTCATTTCATAGTGTTGAAATGCAAGAGGGATACAGCTTTGATGTGGCTATTTTGGCGATGTTCATCAGTTGAGGAAAAGTTGATGGCCACCGTCGCATGCTTGCGGTGGTGTTTGCAATGAAGGAGTGCCTCGCCAATGGTTGCCGATGGCTTTCGTTTAACTTGACCCAGTCGCGCCCCTCACGTCGACATCACTCTCCTTCCGCCTTGTTCCTTTAATCTCTTTTCCGTTTACACCCCCTCTCTCTCTACCTAAAAAAAAGCTCCAGAAAAATGCCTCCAACATCCCTATTTTTATTTTTGCGCCCCCAAACCTCTCTACCTCACTCTGCTTCTCTCTCCCTTTTCTCCGTTTCAGAGACCATGTCAACCGGGAAACAGTTTTCAGTTGAATGTTTATCTCCAGAAATTATGACAATGTTTGGAGTTCTTTGGGAGATTCACTTACTTCGAAGAAAATGACGTTTGCCAGTATAATTACCCTGACAGATCTTACTTAGAAATTGGAAATTTAAAAGACGTTCCACAATGGGATTAACACGAATCGCGTGATAAGCTGAATTTTGGAAACATGGTGTTCCAGAATAACACTGACTAATTTTCAGGAGATATTCATCATGATAGCACAAATCAAAATATTAGAGTGAAAACATGGCTCCAGAAAAATAGCTCCAGAAAAATGGCTCCAACACCCCTATTTTTATTTTTTGGGCCCCCAAACCCCCAAAAATCCCCAAGGTGATTATTGAACAAAATAAAGACGCACGAAATGCTCTCCGACCCCCCCCCCCATTTTAGTGTTATGGACCTCCAACCCCCCATAATTCCCCAAAATTTCCCCATAGGTACATTAGATTGAATACGGGTGAACATTCAAAATCAACATGGACAACAAAATTTTCAGGACTGGTTTTTTCACTCAAAGATTTTGATTTGTGTTGCATGAGGAAATCCCCAGAAAATTTGTCGGTAAATCTAGAAGACCCTGTACCGACGAAGTACCATCGAAAAAGCGCTATAATGCACCATCTGCATTTATCATCATGCATCCTCATGCAACATCATAAAAGCACCATCATCACCCCAAGCATTTTCTCAATTCTTTTAGCGCACAACATCCCGGAAGGACAGTGATCACGTTTCAGGACTCTTGAATGGACAGACGCACTCTCTGCAAAGATGGCGCGGAAGGTGTCACCTGTCACCGAAGGATCTTGAATTAACATATAAAAGGACAAAAAAGATGGCTTTAGTCTATAGCAACAACCTTGGCAATATGGTCGAGGGATCTTTCAAGCCACATTGAGGGATTTTCGAATCACGCTGATTGAGGTATCTTTAACGTACGAAAGCATTCACCCAGGACGGTTTGAATTGAAATGGGCAAGGCATTTACCTCTATCCGATGCTGGCGCAACATCTGTCAGAATTCGCACTTCCCCACACAATCTCTGATTGGAATTCCTTGCCTCATGATCCACCTTTCATTTTTGTACAAAAAGCTCATTGATCACACCAGATCTTCCACTAGCAATTACAAACCATTTTTCCAAATAAAACATGTATTCTTCGGTGTTCTTTTTTCTGTTAATTTTTAAGTAAATAGTTATAGAGTTAATTAATTTAGCGTTGCACCTTGCCTTCATCAATACCCTTTTAAAGGATTTTTGTGAAATAAATAAAAAATAACTAAATCGCTACATACCAATACTGTTCATTTGAGTTGACCTTTGGTGCTGAAAGAGAATAAGGATCAAAGAATAAAGGAAGCAGGTTAATCTCCATCCTCGAATGATAGGTGGATTATTTCCTCTGTGCAAAGGGTCTAATTATCGCCACCGGCAGCCCCCACAATAAGTGATCAAATGACCGTCTCCGTCAAAATTGTCTCCACATTGGCAATCATGGGGTCGCCTGTGAGTGTGCATTTTTCTGGAATGGTCGGGATTAGATGTCACATTGGGCATGGACACAGCAATGGGAATTGGCAGGTTTTGGTTAGGTTGGGTTATGTTAGGTTTGATTGGGTTAGGTTAGGTTGGGCTGGGTCAGAGGGATGATTTGGGCAGTTTGGTTTGGAGATTTGGGGGTTTAGATTCGCACTGCAGCCTCGGTTCGCAAATTCCGCGTTTTAGAAGGACCCGGTTTTTTCGTCAAAAAATAAAATAGAAAAGTTGCCGCGGAAACAGTCTCATTTCGCCCGTAATCACAGCGAGTGTGTTTTTGGAACACTCAGTGTGTTCCAAAAACGCACGACGTGTTCCATAAATGTTCTCAAAAGAACACTTCCTATCTAAGCCCATGTCAAAATATGGTGTTCCAACCTGAACTTGAACACGCGTGTTTTGAGTGCACGAAGCTGGATCTTGCGAAACCTATGACTCTTCAAGCAGGCAAAAAGACCTCATCGTATTAATTTTGAGGTATTTTCTGGATAAAATAAAAAAGAAAACACCAACCCACATCTATTTAAGTGGTTTTGGATACCATCTCAATGTTTTAAAGCGCAAGCTTTCCTCGCACGAAATTTGAATAAGCTCTCATGAAAATCCCATTTGCAAAGCTATGACTGGCTGACTGACTGCTCATAAAGTCGTCATAATAACACCCATTCCATTATTGCGTCACACTTGGCTGATTTTTGCAAAAGTTAGTTTAAATGTGACTGGTTGAATTATTCTGCATGGTTTTCAAAGCACTCCTTGGATTGCCATTTCCTTTCAGCGATATACAGGGTACATCTAATTAAAGTTAATACATTTGGAAGATCAATCTCATCTCTCATGAAGCAATAAGAGCGTTATAACACTTAACACATCAGATGGAAACGTATTTCTCTCGCAGGCTTTCTGTGGTGTTTGTTTCGAGTTATTTGTGTTTGACGAATAAAGATTTGCACATCTCTTGATTTGCCATGTCTTGGCCCGCCGAGTTTCACATCACGCATCAACGGGCCAATGAAGGTTTTCTGTCGAGACTCAATGCCGTTAGCAAGTTCCTTTTGAAGTGGTTTTAGGTTGTTGAATTGTACCTGTATGTAGTATCCCGAGTACAAAAACCTGAATTTAATATGCGAGTCTGCACGGCGTCTTAAGACGCAAACCTGGATTTTCCGCAACTGCGAGCGCTTCTAATTAAAAAAAATAGGGATGTGCCTTCGTTCACGACCTTTGAACAGGACGAGTTCCACAAAAGGCATCTGTTCGAAGATTGTTTGCCGAAGATACTTCGTATTATGACCTTTTTCCTTTAGAGGCGGTTGCGGTTATGGAAAATCCTGGATTTCCATGACCACAGAGTTACAGAGCACACCATGTGGAATAGATCTTTTCATGCCTGATGAAAAGGACCTGTCGCCTGGCCCGTCATAGCCCACAGCAGAAAGCGTGCGAAATGAAGGTTATAGCTCTCTGGTTGTAGGTACGTGTAATGGGTTCCTATGAAAGTTTCCTTTACCAAAAGTAGGCATTTTGAGTGCATAAATTAAAGTGCAGCCTTCCGGTTTACTTTGATGCCGATGGTTGGTTGGTTTGCTCGTGTCATTCAAAAACCAAACTCATTGGACTATTATGGGAAAGGCTGAAACTCATGATTGGTGAAATGTGCAGGTGCATGCGCGTTGTGAGCCTCATTTGGGTTACAAATTGGAAAATTTCAAAGGCGGATAAATAATTATGGAAAATCAAAAAATCAAGCAAACATAAAAAATTGCTTCACTGTTTGGGTGAATTAAATAGCTGCGCATCTCCCTTACCTTGATGTACAACTCCAATGAAAATGTCTCACTGCACAGGTTTGGTTTTCCGGATCCCAAGTGGGTATGGTAGATTGTGCGTGCTACCGCGGTTTCGGCAAGGAGTGATATATCTAGTCAGGAGTAGATACCATATCTGATTCAGTGGAATCACGCCTGAAAAAGGTAGGACACTCTCGTACCGATTTCGTTTTATCAAACCGAAACCATTTTATCATGAGTTCACTCCCCAAACACCACACAGCATCATGGATGGTACCTACAGGCAATAATACGGAATCAAATCTTGCGGTGTTTGCCAATAATGAAAAGGAATTCTTCTCATTCGCATGCTCTGAATCCAGTGCATCCTTCATGACATTGACAGTCCCTCTGCTATAGCTGTTGTAATTTTCACTTCTCTATACATGCTGTTTCCTCATCAGCCAGTGAGACGTTTACGTGGATGCGCTTCCATTATCTGGGCGCATAAGCACTGCATAGGTGAAGACGATAAAAGATTTATGCCGTCACTTATCTGCCCGAAACCACAGCACAGGCACCCAACCCAACTTTGTTATGTGGCCGTTGACATTTCGGTGATTGAAAAAGAGCAATCTTGGCTTGTTTCCAGGAAATAGAGTTTTTTCCAATTGGCGCTCCACCCAACTATTACTCGAATTACCGGTTAATTCGGGCTAGAAATCTTCGAAAACATTTGACAGGATGTTCGAAATGCCATACTGATGAGTTCAATGAAATAAGCTTTAGCATCAAAAGGTCGGATAAGTGCTTACTGCAGATGGTTAGTGCGCAAAGGACCTCCAAACAACATTCAAAAGGGCCTTTTGCCATGTCACTTCTAAAACTGTTCAGGTGAATAGTTCTCGTGTCTGAGAGCATGTTTCATGCTCTAACGAGAATGTTTACAATCGATAACACTTCAATCGAAATCTAAGCCCTGCGTGGCCGAGGTACCAAATGTCAAAGTGATTTCATGTTTTCTTCGGATAAATGTGACTAGGCGTGTAGCCGGTCATATTTTTGCGCATCATGTGAGCAACAAAACACATCTGTATATCCACATTTTGAATCAGCCTGTATGGTAATTATACCAATGACAGTCTACCTCCACTGGGCGACTTCTACTGACTTTGGGAATGTGTACCCAGCCATTCCTAAAAACAAGCGATGTTGATTTACTTTGTCTGGACCTGGTTTGATGCCGTCTGGCTAAAGTTCGATGTCTGCTTGTGGTGAAAAATAAAATGTTTTCTCAACTAATTTAACCGCTAAAAGCGGAAGTGAGGTTGGGTGGGCAGCTGCTCAACCCGCAGCAGCCAAACTGCACCTTCAAAAACACTCGGAAGTCGTTAAATGCGCGACCAAGGAGTCCTTCTTGCCAAGCACTCCGCAGCGTGGGACTCCCCTATATGCTGAAACCAAACTTTTCTTCTAGAGGCTGAAGAAAGCTAAAAGCGGAATGATGTCCAGTCGGGGTAATGTTACACCTCATTAAGCAATTGATTTTATAAAGTACGTATATATCATCAAACGCCTGCCACCGCCAGAATCAGCAATTCGGCTGTCCTCGAGCCCTGTGGTAACAATTTCCCAGTTGAGACCCTCGGTCGCATTTCTTAGTGTGTCTCACAGAGCAACAAGCTGTAAAGCCTTGTATGTAGAACGCGAAAGCAGTATTTTAATCCAATTTCACCGCATCGTTATGTTCTTATGACTCAAAGTCAATCGTGACTCAAAGTTTTTGAGAGTTGAGAGTCAGGCGTCTGAAACAGTGGACAACGGTTTCCAGCTAAGTGAGTTGTACCGCAAAATTGAGAAGTGAATATGGGAGTCCGCAGAGTTTTCCGCACAGAACTTCCGACAGCATGGTATCGTGCCGTTTTCGACAGATTTTTGCTGCTACAAGAAGTATCTGCTATAGAATGATGCAAAGCGGTGTTAAGCGAAATGAATGGAGTTCAGCTGAATGGAGACTCAGCCTTGATCGTCAACTGCGCCGGAAGTTAACCGAAAAACGCAGAAAACACTGCATGAAAAACTTATACGCATTGGCTATGTTGAATAAAATTCAGTTCATATCATTCCTTTCATGAAAACCATTTTTTGTCTCATTGTCTTTTTTCCACTCTCATAAATTTGATTTGAAGAAATGTCGTGTGTCCCTGAAGTGAATGTCGTATGTTCCTGAAGTTAAAAAATACCCTCTGACCGGGATTCGAACATGGGACCTTTCTATAATTGGCTCGAGATCTTACCACTGAACTAATCGCGTTATTTCTCTATTCCGCCTCACACTCACGCTTGTCCAGCAAATCTGCAGATGCCGAGTTGCTTATAGTGGAGCTTAGTGTGCACCGATTTAAATCAATAACACCGAGTGCCTGGTTTGTATCATCAGATGGAATCCGCAATACACTTCTCGAGGCGAGGATAAACAATTGTTCCACGCATGACATGGCAACAAACGAACATAAGGGAGAGAGAACCCTCCTGGCAAGTAAAACTATGATAGGTGTGCATGTCTTGGAGGCCACATTATGCAGCAGTGATGGAGTTTGAATTTAGAGATTACAAATTTGATCACAATTTTAGGGAACACGAAATTTTAAGAACAAAACATACGAGCTGCGGAGAAACAGCCTTCGCCTCTCTTTTGTAATTCCTGTTGACAAAGTGATGTTTTCTGATATTGTTAATTGCAAAACAATGTCCTTAAATGCTTGCAAAACATCCGGTATCCTTTTATTCATACGCAAATACCAAATTAGACAATGGTGTATGTGAGCCTTATACATATAGCATGCTAGTTTTCAATAAATTATCAAAGCCAACAAATGGTTTTGTACAGGGTTTCTCGTTAGTGTACGGAGAGAGGAGGTGCTTCACTTTGTACCGTACTCTGCCGACTCCGCCGAAAGCTCCATCGGTAGTAAACTCTCGCAAAGTGTAGACGGTACCCTATTCGGAAAATAAAGTGACTTAAGAGAGTGAACATTCAACCTGATTTTTGTAAAAAATTAGAAAAGACAAGTCCCTATCATTTGGGTTCCGGAGACTCTTCAGCTTCTATGTTTAAATTTATGTTTATGTAAAAAACTGTTTCAGATAAATTACCGGCGAAATAAAACGAGAGAAATGCAAACATTTTTATACTGTGAGGGCAGGAATGAGGTTAATCCTCTCATCACAAAACGAAGAAAGTCTTTCAGCCCAAAGGGAAGAAAGTCTTTCAGCCCAAAGGGAAGAAAATATTTTAGCCCAAAGGGAAGAAACTCTTTCAGCCCAAATGGAAGAGTCTTTCAGGCCAAAGTGAAGAAAGTCTTTCAGCCCAAAGGGAAGAAAATCTTTTAGCCCAAAGGAAAGAAAGTCTTTCAGCCCAAAGGGAAGAAAGTGTATCAGCCCAAAGGGAAGAAAGTCTTTCAGCCCAAAGGGAAGAAAATATTTTAGCCCAAAGGGAAGAAACTCTTTCAGCCCAAATGGAAGAGTCTTTCAGGCCAAAGTGAAGAAAGTCTTTCAGCCCAAAGGGAAGAAAGTATTTCAGCCCAAAGGGAAGAAAGTCTTTCAGCCCAAAGGGAAGAAAATATTTTAGCCCAAAGGGAAGAAACTCTTTCAGCCCAAATGGAAGAAAGTCAGGCCAAAGTGAAGAAAGTCTTTCAGCCCAAAGGTAAGAAAGTCGGTTTTCCATTTTTGGTTGAAGCCTCGTTCTTGTGCATTCTAAGCGGACACCATGTGCTAAAGTGACTATATTCTGCTCATATCGTCTCGCACGTACGAGTCTTCGTATAATAGGTAAAATATCGCAATATAATAAATTCGTGAAATTAAAATATAATCTAATTAATTTGAGCATTATCGTTCTTCAACGACGGAACCCAGGGACCAGCTAATTGAATCTTAAATAACGTCCGTATTTGAAAAGCCACTTTTCCACAAAGAGAGTCGCACACTTGGAGGGAGGTCTCTACGCTGCGGAATAGGGAAGAAGGAAGAAAACTACACTCAGTTTGGGGTTTCTTCAGACCACGTCCACACGCTAACAGCAGAGAGATCATGACGGGGTTAACGCTAACTCCGAGCTGCGAGGTAAATGTTTTCCATTGGAGCAGATGGCAAAAATTTACCTCGCAGCTCGGAGTTATCGTTACCCCCGTCATGATCTCTCCGCCGTATAAAACATCTATCGTTCTCGTTATATCAAATGTTGAGCATCTGATGAGCAAAGGAGAATAGGTACTTTGATCATACGTCATAGAAACGAATTTGGGATTAAAATCTTTCGCCCTGATCCGTGTGAGAAATTTTCATTCCAAACTCTGAGGATTTCGCTTTCCTGGCCTGTATGCTATTTAAAAAGAAAACTGCATCAATTTGGTTTTCTTGCAATTCCGATTGTATACCTGGTACACGCCCTACAGGATTTCGTGATCATTAAAAAATGCGGTAACGAATTACCACCAAATGTGACATAATCCATACCGCAACGATGGAAATTCTGCCGTCAAATTTCAATGGAAGCCAACCGCACGCAGCTTATGCCACTTGAAGGCACACACCAAGAACACTTTCAAGAAAGCTTTGAGGAAAACCGGAACACACGTAACAATGAAAATCTGTTGGAAACTTTTATTTAGGTAAATAAATATTTCACTATAACTGAATGAAAGAGAACCGCTTTCAGATCGTTTCTTTTAGAGGAATAAAAGAACGGTGATAAATTCTATGTTCCTGTCAGAAGGAATTTTCACCAACATTGTCGAAATTTCTTTAAATCGGTCACCAGAGAGAGGTATAATCGCAATGAAAATAATGAAACATTGTCGCAAACGCGTGTTTTGGAACTTTTGCTTTTGCCATTGTTTCTTCTCTGCGGTGAGTATAACCTGCTTATTTGTGCTAATATATGACATGCTCAGATATAACAATGGAAAATCGCCACAACAAAATTAAAAATTTTACGATCACTCCTTGATTAATCGAATCGAAACTGTGATCACATTGTTGCCAAACATCACCCTAAAAATTCTCCTCCACAGACTCAAAAACCGCATTTTTGTCTCAGAATTCGGCAGCGAAAATTTCCGCAGAGTTTCCGCTCGGTGTTATCAGGCCATATCGAACCGCACTTCCGCCCTTCTGTTTTATTAAACTAATGTTTCCACTTTGGTGGCATATTACACCGCCTAATTGAGAAGTTCAAAATGATTACAGCGTTTGATGAGAAATCTAAAATTGCTATTTGAATGCATGCGTGCTGGTGGCCCATAGGCGCTGCAGAGTTCGATGTTGCAGCGGGTCATGTAGATACAGGCTTCCCAAAAGTGACAACCTTCGAAAATGGCATTAAGGTTAAAGAAACATCATTATCTGGGTCGGAAACATCCGGAAAAAACGCAACAAAAGATTGATAGTACATACTTCCAACAAGGGGTTACCAAGAGACGTTTGGAAACATTGTGTACGATAGGCAGTACATAAAGGATGAAATATAGCAGCTGACGTACACGGAAGGGAAACTTCCATAGTGCACATTTTTTTAACAAAGAATGTGTTTCGGAGGTTTTGAGACAATGTACACGCATGTTGAAAGAAGGAGCATAAATTACTTGTGTTCTTGCATTTCTTGCAAATATTTTAAATATATGCAAATATTTTAAATATGCATGCATTGAAGACGTTCATGCAAATATTTTAAATATGCATGCATTGAAGACGAGTTCATGCAAATATTTTAAATATGAAGACGAGTTCGGGAGCCACAAGCAAAATCTGTAATCGCATCTCAATAGGCATATCAGGAGGGACAAAAAATTACCACTGTTTTAATTCACAGCTGCCAAAATGTGACTTTGAAGAAGGAAAATCTTGCTTGCAAAGATTTTGGCTGGAGTTTCTGACATCAGGAATTGAATGCTGCTGTAGTTTCTGACAACAGGAATTGAATGCTGCTGGAGTTTCTGACAACAGGAATTGAATGCTGCTGGAGTTTCTGACAACAGGAATTGAATGCTGCTGGAGTTTCTGACAACAGGAATTGAATGCTGCTGGAGTTTCTGACAACAGGAATTGAATGCTGCTGGAGTTTCTGACAACAGGAATTGAATGCTGCTGGAGTTTCTGACATCAGGAATTGAATGCTGCTGGAGTTTCTGACAACAGGAATTGAATGCTGCTGGAGTTTCTGACAACAGGAATTGAATGCTGCTGGAGTTTCTGACAACAGGAATTGAATGCTGCTGGAGTTTCTGACAACAGGAATTGAATGCTGCTGGAGTTTCTGACAACAGTAATTGAATGCTGCTGGAGTTTCTGACATCAGGAATTGAATGCTGCTGGAGTTTCTGACAACAGGAATTGAATGCTGCTGGAGTTTCTGACATCAGGAATTGAATGCTGCTGGAGTTTCTGACAACATGAATTGAATGCTGCTGGAGTTTCTGACAACAGGAATTGAATGCTGCTGGAGTTTCTGACATCAGGAATTGAATGCTGCTGGAGTTTCTGACATCAGGAATTGAATGCTGCTGGAGTTTCTGACAACAGGAATTGAATGCTGCTGGAGTTTCTGACAACAGGAATTGAATGCTGCTGGAGTTTCTGACATCAGGAATTGAATGCTGCTGGAGTTTCTGACAACAGGAATTGAATGCTGCTGGAGTTTCTGACATCAGGAATTGAATGCTGCTGGAGTTTCTGACAACAGGAATTGAATGCTGCTGGAGTTTCTGACAACAGGAATTGAATGCTGCTGGAGTTTCTGACAACAGGAATTGATTGCTGCTGGAGTTTCTGACATCAGGAATTGAATGCTGCTGTAGTTTCTGACAACAGGAATTGAATGCTGCTGGAGTTTCTGACAACAGGAATTGAATGCTGCTGGAGTTTCTGACATCAGGAATTGAATGCTGCTGGAGTTTCTGACAACAGGAATTGAATGCTGCTGGAGTTTCTGACAACAGGAATTGAATGCTGCTGGAGTTTCTGACAACAGGAATTGAATGCTGCTGGAGTTTCTGACATCAGGAATTGAATGCTGCTGGAGTTTCTGACAACAGGAATTGAATGCTTCTAAATGTGACTTGGAAGAAGGAAAATCTTGCTTGGAAATATCTTCCTTCGAATTTATCACAACAGCAATGGAAAAAGAAAATTTTGTTCGAAGTTGGGCACCATGAAAGTCGTGATTCCTCAGATTTCCAAAAAAATCGAGTTCGATGAGGCCAAAAATGCCACAACTCAAGACGGCGCAGAGATCATGACGGTTGTAACGCTGACTCCGTTCACGTCTGTATCACCTCTGACAACAACAGCCCTCCAGCTATATATGGTTTGATTGTTGTTGTCCTCAGGCTTTTGGTAGCATCCTGGACTAACGAGAGTTTAGGTCTATTGATCCAAGGGAATTTTCGAGATGATAGCAACAGCCCTCCTGCTATATGGTAGCTTTGATGTTGTGGTGGCTTTAAGGTGGCTATATGGTGACTTTAAGGAGATGAGTACCTACTCGTACTTCGCACATTTTTTTTTTTATTTGAAAACCAGCATTGCTCGGTCGCATATTGAGCCGTGCTGCAGGTGAAAACCTAGCCCGATTAAAACCCGCTCCCTGCAGCTCCTATTAGAGCTGCTGGCCAAAACGAAATCTTAAGAAAGGAAATCTTACGTGAGTAAAAACGAAAATCTATGGAAATCTTCAAAATTGAAGTTCACGGAAATCGTGTTACCTCTATTCTCTCCTCTGGCTTCTGCCGCATACCGACAACACCGCGGCTTCTGTCAAAAAGTCAGAGAATCAATAGCCATGCTTCCGACAAATCAGAGAATCATAATAGTCATACCTTATCCTCTCGTCTCACTCCTGCCACATATCGATGTGTAACGATAAAGGTTGTGTTGGTTTTGTGGTGGGTAGTTCCAGAGTAGGAACAAGTAACCTAAGGGAAGTTCAGGGTGAACGGTGGTCGCTTATTTGCGTAATAAAGGCTTCACAATTGAGAAGTCAACAATTCTTGATTCAGAGGGCGTACATATATGTAGCCTAATTTAATCCTTCTGAAAGTGTCATCTATACAAGCACCAACACATGCATGAGTGCAGATGAAATGAACACAAAAGAAAGGGGGTTACACTGAGGAGGGTGCGAACATGTTCAGCATAAGAGCGTAACAAAACGTCAAGTTAGAAACTGTTCTTGAAGCCTGGATATGAGAGAAATTCTTTGGAACAGAAACACTTAACTGTCATGATTGTTCAAGTCCGATCCTCTTGAGGAAATGGACATGAGCCCAGATGTATTCATGTCGTTGTGGTGTGTTGGTTGTGAATGGGTGCCTCCACGTTCCAGAAGACAAGGATGCAAGACAGATTGTGGATGTGACTCGGTGACTGAATGTGACTTCTCCAAGAAAGGGGGAAGTGGGTGTGATCTTCAATCACGGGAAAGCTGCACAGGAATGAGCCTCGTTGACCAACTCCCAAAAACCCAAGGATGGAGAGAATGAGAGTTCGAAAGATGGAGATCTGTAGCATCTGAGTGCCCTAAGAGCAGGGACATGTTGGCGAAGTGTCCCAGGGTGATGAGAGTAGTTGCAGTGATGGTAACATGACCCCAGTGCTGGCTGATGTCCCCCAAGTGCAGATTGTTGATTTTTGAAGAGTGTTGCCCAAGTGCAGGGATGACTTGGCTAGTGCCAAGCGCAGCAACTGAAAGAAGGTGTGAGGAAATATTTCTGTACCCTCTGTCAAATTGCAGTTAGATCATGCATGAAAAGCAATCAAATTCACATGGTAAATTGCCCCAAATTTTCCCCACAGTTCAGGGAGATCAAAGTGTGTCACCCTGTATTCGTGCTCTGCAGCTGAGGAATGATTCAGTTTATATGTAAACCCATCAACCACTCACTCAAATGGTCAAGGCTAACGTAGTGACTAGCTCACTTGAAGTGATGAAAAATTTACAGTAAAATCTGCTGCTCAAATCTACGGGTACAACAAAGTGCTACAAGCAAAACATGTGAAATGTGTGAATTCACAGATTTGAGGCTGTTGGGTGGCTTGAGAAGAACCTCTCAGTGAAACCTCTCGAACCTCAAGTCAATGGTATTTCATGTGTGAAGTTCAAAATGCACAAGTCATTTGCCACGAAATTAACCCATTTCATAACCCACAAATTAAGACCATTCACAAGCCTGGTTTGTTTCAATGAGTAAATTTTGCCACTCAAAAGTTAGTCATGAAATGTTGGTCATAATTGAAATGACGTTTGGCACTGACTTACCTCCAAGGTTGGAGCTATTGAAAATCACACTGCACTTTCACAGACGAAAAGAAGCAAGGCTGGTTTGTCGCTGCTCTGTCGAGCCCAGACGGAAAAGACTGATTGAATGCATGCAGCTTGTATTTATAAGCTCGGGTTTGTGACGTAGTCTGATTTGTCCAATTGTTTGACCCAATGGCAGCGCACCTCGATAGTGAGTACGCTGCGACGTTGCCATATTTCCAAAAGTCGGAAATATTTGAGATGTTTGTCGGAATAATAAACCGACGCTTTGCGCTCGGGTTATTATGGATGGCTTCTGCAAGCGACAGGTCAGACAATCAGGAACGATCTGTATCCTCTCATCGGACTTCTACTAATCGAATGGCTTTTGCCACCGACAAGTGGGAGAATCAGAAGAGCTACTGTATCCGCATGAAAGCGCTTTAAAGGGAATATTTACCCCGAGGGAATATTTAGCCTTCCCCTGAGCATCCCCATTCTGCAGAGACGGCTAGTAAACTCTATTGACATCTAGTATTATTGCACGGTGCGTGCCCTTTCCCCCATCTTCCACAATTGCACATTTGAATCATATTCCTATTTTCGCTTCTTCTGTTAAACATCTTTTCCTCAAAAAAATTTTGTTTCTGCATGCATATCTCGTACATTGTTATTGTTTATATGTGGATGTGCTTATACTTGCATTGCTTAATTGTATCCTTGCTTGTTGTGCTTGAATCGACAGGAGGAAACTCCGAAGATGAAAAGGTTTTGATATATTTTGATATCTTGATTGCAAAAAAAGGCTTTTAAGGTCCTTTAAGGCGCTTTGCCTCAACAATGGTTTATGCAAGATGGCTTATATGCTCGCCGATGGCTTATGCTCGCGACAAGTCAATCAGAGTCTCTACAGCATCGTGTCATCTGACTTCAACCAGATGCAGATAGATGTGAGCATCCTGTTACCTTTGGACACTGTCTGCCACTTTTCTGTTAGGTTAAAAGATCGGAAGCTGGTCAATTCGCATCTTTTTGCTGCTTATCTTGTTGCAGTTTTGGCAGGAACTTTTGATTTGCGAAAAATTGGTTTATTTCAAATTTGAATCTGAAAATTGAATGCGCCACCGAAAACATTCAGCGCAAGTCGCTAATTCGAGTTTTTGCCAGGTGGAAGTATTGCTGAGTTGCCCCCATTGAAAGAAACGGAAGAGCTTCTGGTTTTCGCATTTTCAAATCTTTTGAACCAGGAATTGATTGCTTTGGCCTTTAATATTTAAGAATTTTTGAAAAACCTTGCGCCCAGCTTTCAAAGAGCCTCGGGATAAGTTGCATCATTTTGCAGACAGTTCCATTTTTATCACATTTCGGTCTTTTCGGTAAGGTACCTTAAGACCTAAGACAAACTAGCATCTGTGATGAAACAGAATAGTGTGAGTGCCCATGGCATTTAGTTGTACAACAACCTGCAAATGGAATCCGGTCAACAATGTTAGATAGAGGCCTCACATAGCCTAAATAAAACAGATTGTGTGTTTCCCTTTGTTCCATTTGGTGATTATTTACTGGAATCATTTCGCGTACCCCGCCTGTGTTCAGTTATCTTATGGCAGGCATATCTATCTTTCTTTTTGTTATGGGAAAAACTGTCTATTGTTGATCGTGGCAAGAATGATTGGATGACATTGTCAAATGAGAAAGACATGGCATTTGTTTGCATCACAACCATTTTAATCGGCAACTCAAATAATGTATCGGTGAACATTTCACTTGAGCAATGCTGTGAGGGCTTCAGTTGCATCTCTTGGCTTTTCTCACATCTTGGTGCACAGACACTACTTCAATGTAATGTGTTTTGCCTATCGCATTGTCCGATATATTCCTCTATCGTTTTTGTCCGTCCGGAACAAGAAAATGATTGAGAGATTGAGGAGTGGGAAAGTTGAGCATGGTGAGAGAGTGAGTTACCCTTAACCTATTTTCTTGTACCTTTATGTTTTCAATTTCAATTTCAATTATATTTTTTCGGAGTTACCTCTCCTATCAAAAAATACAACAACAGTTATGCAATGACAGGCAATGAAATAGCCTAACAGGCAAAAGTTTAAAAAATTTGAAAGGGCATGAATAACAAAGAGAATGAAAACTCCATGACTCTCGCAAAGATTCCAATCGAGATTGAAAAGTGGCTGAGTTTAGCGGTTTCGCGAACACATCCCTGGGAAGTGAGTTTCACTGAGTGATGGTGCGTCCCAAAAAACAAAATTTCCCAACATCTTTGCTAAAGTTCCACAGGCGAATTTTGAAATCGTGATCTTGCCGAGAGTAATAATGCGGGGCCTCCAACAGAGAGTGCAAGTCAGCCCAACCCCCACTCCCCTTCAAAATCAGGACGAGACTTGACAGACGGGCCATCTTGCGCCTATCAGCCAAAGAACTCCAATCAAGATTTGTTAATATGCCAGTGACACTTGTGGTTCGATGATAGTCACCCATGCACCACGAATCTAGCTGCTCGTCCCTTAATTCTTTTCAGCATTTGAACTTGGCAAGAGAGCCATGGATCCCAAGCAGCAACAGCATCCTCAAGAATGTGTCTATAAAATGCCGAAGTACGCTACTTCTGTAATATTAGGCGGACACTTGCGATAATTGTGCTTGATAAAATACAAAGCTTTGTTAGCTTTCCTGGCAACAGAACGGATATGTGGCCCCCAATCAAGTTTGCTGGAAAAATAATATACCCAAATCAGTAAGTTCAGTGCATTGCAAGAGGGTCTTTCCACCAATATGGTATTGGACAGTTTCCAACTCTCTACTGGAAAAACGGATGAAATTACATTTGTCAAAATTGATTGTCATCGACGCTCTGGAACACCACTCACCGATACGATCCAAATCACCCTGAAGTTTGAGACTGTCCTCAGCTCGATTAATAACTGAATACACTATGCAATTATCGGCAAACAAACGGATGCGGGAATGAACTGCCTCTGCAAGGTCATTTGGAGAAAATGAAAAGAAGCGGCCCCAAGGTGCTTCCCTGTGGCACGCCAGAAGTGACAGGTAGTGAATCAGAATATGAGTTGTCAACCCTGACGCACTGAGTGCGTCCAGAAAGATACCCCACCAGCCAATTTAATGTACACCGGTCAATCCCAAGGAATGTCATTTTCTCGATCAAGAGGTCGTGGTGCACAACATCAAAAGCCTTGGAAAAGTCAATTGTAACAGCGTCAACATGTGACCATTTATCTAGTGCATTTGTTATGTCCTGTTTAAATGAAGTAAGTTGGGTTGCACAGGAGTGTGCAACCCAACTTTCTTGCGCAGGAGTGTCCAGTGGGAATGGCAGGAGGATCGCCACACTTAAAAACTCCAGCAAATGTAGAATTCAATAGATTGGCCTTTCCAACAGCACCGGCTTCCAAGGAGTCCTGACTACTTGAAGCCATCAGTGAGGGAAGAATCCTATCTGCTCGCTTCCTGGTGGCGTTAAACCTCCAGAACTTTCCTATGCTTTCACGCCTGAGAGAAAAGGATGCCAGATAGGATTTCATCGCCTTGAACTTGACGGCGTTGAAACTTTTTGTTGTGAAACGATAATGTTCGACTTTTTAACAAAGAGCGCAACTTTCGTTTCTGAATACAAGTTCATTACTAAACCAAGGGGGTCGAAGTGACAAAGACATTTAGCAAGTTTTGAAGGGATGAAGGACGTTTTCGCCTTCTCAACCATGTCACTGAAACCTTGCCACAATGAGTTTACAGGACAATTACTTTCTGATAAACAATTAAATGCATCAAAATAACATGACAAAATTAGTCAATCCCTCGATATTAGTCCTTCCATAAAGGAAAATCCTCTGCAGCACAGTTGACAGTCGGGACCCATCAGTCGTACCACGCATCAATCGTACGTTCAGCAATAACCTGTGTTCAGACCAAGCAGCACGGTTTTCTTTCTCTTTCCACGTTGAGAAAATAATCTTACAATTTGCAAATCTGTTGCCGATTTTCCCCAATTATTTGTCTTGTAAATACTCGTTTGTGGGTATGGTTGGCAGAGGTTTTTTCCCACAGTTTTTCCCCATCAGTTCCTGTTGTGGCGCGAGGAATGCAAGAAATCGCATGTCCATCAGGGTCCAGCCCAAGTGCCACAATAATTGAAGCGTCCAGACCTCCGAACTCGTAGATTGATCAAAAGAGCCGACAAAATCTAAATACATTGTCAACAAGATGCTGCTCTTCTCTGGAACCAACTTAGCAAAAATCTTGTTTCCCCAACACCTCATCTCACTTCGCAGTCCAAGTCCGACCGCAGCTGATTATCGCTGGTGTGATGGTGAAAAGATAATTGTCAATTTTCAGGTCTTCCAGTTCAAGTAAAATGCTTGCAGTGATATTCTGTGCGTCTGCAATGATCTTACGAAAATGTTTCTCTTGAATCCGTCACTGATTAACTTCTCCACGCCGTGAACACATGAACTCTTCCTCTCCCTAATGCCTAAAGATAGTCGAAGTGCGCTCTACATACGTTTAGCTGATTTTAACCTTCCCCACAAAAACCATTTTAACGAAATGATGGTTCAAATCTGGTCATTTTGTTCCTTAACTTTATATATCTGTAAACTTTCACAGACTAGAGCGTGGCTTCGGTTTTAGACAAGACCTTTTCCTTTACGATACCAAGAATCAATTGCTGATTGACCGCAGATTCTCTCCGAATAAAATTAGAACATTATAAGAAATAATATGTATTCGAATTAGAAAAATTAGAATAAACTCAGCCAAGGTGTCAACGATGATGCCCACCGTGACTTGTTGTGATATACACTTTGAGGAGTGATGGTCAAGCCCGCAAGCACTACGCTTGCATCAGAGAACAAATCCGTTATTTTATAAGCATTGAAAACTTCAACATTAGCCTGTCGCGATGAACCTGCAGTGAGGAAGAAAAGTAAGGTTTGCCAAAGGTTTGTCAAAGGTTTGCCTATACTCGTGACTGGTGAATCCTTGTCACATCTGAAAGATGACTGTACCCCTCGGATGTCATCCGTGTGAAAGTGGTAGAAGCAATCAACAATGAGGCAACACGTATTTTGAGAATAATTCTATTTGCATTGTGGAATACCTCCAGCCAGATAGGCGAGTGAATTTGTGACTTTCCTTGTATGTTGTACAGATGCGTTTCTGTTCCTTGACTCCCATGGAACAAAGTTAAGCGCCGGAAATAGAGCTCCCTTTAAAAGGAAGGATAACATTGCAGACTTTAAAGAGCTTTTGCGAATTCTCCTCAAAGCAAACCTACACACGCCAGCAAGCGGCTCCTCCATCTTCAATTTCAAACGCGAATAACTCTTGTTTCTAGAAGAGTGTTAGAAGCGGGGCCATTAATATTAAAAACAAATATATGTGACATGTTGATTGCCTTTCTGGGCTTCCGCTTCCACAACTCAGCTGATCCTCGCGGGGACATCTGCGAAACGAGACTGGCTCGGAGCTTCGCTGCAGAGTTTCCTTTTCGCTGCAGAGTTCCCATGCACCAGTCGAATCGGAAGTCGTCGGAAAAACAAGAGAGCTCTTCACAGCGACTCAAGTGCAAAAATTTCGCAACCCATTCAACCTAAAATTGCTTGTGTGAATGAACTTGTGTATAATTTCTACAAAAGTTGGGAATTTTCTCCACCCGCATGATCGCATGGCAGTGCAGTTGGCTCGGCAGAGACAGCCGAGGGGATTTTGTATACTTCAACGAGACGTTAATGTCGTCTCCTGTAAATTTGAAATCATATTTAGCGCAAAAATATGCTTTCGGTATCAACCTTGCCTCACTATTATCAGCCAACCTCGCCCAGATATGGCCTGGTAATCCGAATTCCATGAGATTCCATAAGCTTTCGGATGAGATGCTCCAGCGTTTCGGCAGGCTGCCCCGAACTTCCGGGTAAAAATCGGGAATGGCAACATTTTCAATTTTGATCTCCATCCGATGAAACGCCCGCGATTTGATTCAATTTTTTGTTCTCTCATCATGATTTGAATAGTTACTGAAAGCTATATAAGCCTTTGCAACCCCAAAACCCACCCCTAATATTCGAAATCAACACTGCCGATTGAGCGCGTAGGTCCAAGGATCTTTTTGTTATTGAATTGTTTATAAACAATTCAATAACAGGGCTTGGCCCCGTTTTGGCCCCGTTTAAGGGCTTGGCCCCGTTTCATATATGAAAAACAGCAACTTACAAAAATAAATGTTAGAAGCACAAGAGAACCTCATATCATTCAAGAAGAAACGATAAACGAAAACCAGCAAGTATAGGTGGGAATGGAATTGAGATGCAGAGCTGAAAAAGGCGAACATGGTCTATTTGATGGAGATCCCAAGGAATGCGTAAAGACGTGCTTTCAGCAGATTTATAGGAGTTCTAAAAACGTTTGCTGGTAACGAATTCCAGTCAGGAATCGTTCTCTGAAGAAAAGAAAATTTCTCAACATTAGTCCTGGGGCATGAAAGAGTTCTTATTTTGAATTGATGATCATGACGAGAAATGAACGTAGGTCTCTGAATTAGTGGCAACAATTCACCCCAACCACCAACATTGGATACCACTTTGAAAAGACATATTATCCTGCTGATTTTTCTTCTGGTATGTAGAGGAGTCCAGTTTAATTTAGATATCATGTCATTGCTGTGGCGAGAATACTTTCCAGTCACAAAACGAGCTCCTAAGCACTGTACTTTTTCAAGTGAGCACAAGTCTGTAGCATGGTAAGGGTCCCAAACGACCGATGCATATTCAGGCTGAGGTCTAACAAATGCAATAAGCGAGCTCTCTTGTACTTTGCGGCTAAACCCCTAAAATTCCGACGAATAAAATACATAGCCTTACGTGCCCTATTTACAACAGTATTAATGCGCAGAAACCAATTGAGATCGGGAGTAAGATTAACTCCAAGATAAGGTATTTTCTCTACATGTGCAAGTGTAATACCATTAATGGCGTAATGTTGCTGAATTGGATTGCGTTTATTTGTGAAAGACACAACATTGCATTTTTCAGCGTTAAGTTTCATACAACTCTCCTGACACCAACCTGAAATTATTTGTAGGTCGCTCTGAAGATCGTTGCAGTCAGTGAAGGAATAAATTTTTCGGTATAAAACGCAGTCATCAGCGAAGAGACGAATGTTGTTGCGCAAGATAGGGGCAAATCGTTGATACAGATTAAAAAGAGAAGGGGGCCAAGAACACTACCCTGTGGCACTCCAGATGTGACGGCTAGCTGCTCAGGCACGGAATTCAAAACTTTTATTCTTTGATAACGATTTGACAAATAGTCAGAAACCCACGAACAAGAGATACCTGTCATCGATACAAAGTGCTTTCATCTTAAAGATAAGCGTCGCATGCGAAACAGCATCGAATGCTTTAGCAAAATCAAGAAATATTGCATCAGTCTGACCAGAAGCACCCATTTCACAAGACAAATCATGAACCAGGCTTGCAACCTGGGATTCACAAGAGAAACCTGAACGAAAGCCATGTTGTTGAGGAGAGAACAAATTGTTCGATTCAAGAAAATTGCGTATATGGCAGTCAAGAAAGTGTTCAAGAAGCTTGCAGCAGGCACTTGTGATAGAGATCGGCCTATAGTTAGCGGCATCAGATTTTGAACCTTTCTTATTGTATTGGAGTGATGGTTGCTATTTTCCAGGATGTTGGTAGAGAACCGGAGCTTAAGCTCTGGGAGAATATCGCTTTCAGGAACGGGGCGAATGAAGATGGAGCAAGTTTCAGCATCTGCATGGATACACCATCATGGTCAGAATGACTATTTTCATGTGTTTAATCCACTTAACAATATCCGCATTGGATGGAACAAACTGGAGAGGTGGTAGACAATGTTGTCACTGCCGGACAGAAAGAAGCAGGCATCCTGACGGCATCGGTTTTTGGGGTGAACACGGATACAAAATACTTGTTTAAGAGATTTGCTTTATCAATATCACAAATGGCATGTTCTCCAGAATCACTAGATAAGCTCGGTAAAGCCGCAGGACATTTGGAAATATTTTTGGCATACCGCCAAAAGTTATGTATCACGCCTGGACACCTTATTAAGGATGAGAGATGAACATTTTGGGAAGAGAATTTCAGTGCATTATATTGAACAAGGCAAGACTTGTTAAGAGAATGCGCATTCTGAGATTGCCGCCTAGACTTGAATAACTTTCTTAATCGTCGTTTTTTAACAACGAGTTCCCTCGTGAACCACGCTGGACGAGAAGTGGAAGATTTGACCATTTTGCTTGGGACAAATTGAGAAATTCCTTCGCGAACAATTTCTAACAAATGATTCCCAAGCTGCATCAACACCAGCAAAAGTAGTTGTCTGGAAAGAGGGATATTTGGAGTCAAGAAATGACTGCAGGCCAGCAGTGTCCGTCAAGTTGAAAAGGAGAATTCTCCGCGAGGAATTTATCTGCGGAGGCTTAGATAGCAACAGGGAAGCTGTTATAACGGCATGATCACTGATGCCAAAATCAGTGTCTGCGGACAGGACCATGTTTGGAGGCCGGAGCAAAAAAATGCCCAATTGATTTGAACCTCTCGTTGGCGCTGATGGAAAGCCACTGAGATCGTATTTGTTTACAAAGTCAATTGCACATTTGTTAACATGGGCACCGCAAGTCGGATCTGGAGATATGAATCGATCATTCCAATTTACTGCAGGAAAGGTTAAGATCACCAATCAAAACAACTGGTTTCTGCACATCACACAATAAATCAAGTTGTTCAAATGCAAGATCCAAATTTAAAAACAAATCACTGAGATTATAAGACGGCCAATAAGCAGCCGCAACAAAAATTGAAATTTCATCAACAAAAACCTAACAGATAAGGAATTCCTGGTCAGCGGAACAATAGACAAGAGAACTTTGAATGTGTGACTTAATTCCAAGAAATATACCACCTCCTCGATGACCATCCGTGCGGTCACGCATATATATAATGTTGCCGGGATCAAAAATTTCCGAATTTAGCACAGAGTCATTGAGCCAGCTTTCAGTACCAACAAAAATGTCTGGATCATGGGTTTCAATAAGTGAATTAAACGGAATAACTTTATTCTTAACGCTCCTACAATTTACTTCAAGTAAAGTGAGAGAAGGTTTTGGTGAATGTGCGCTGCCAACGGAAGTTTTCAAGATTGCTTGGCTTGCGCGGACATTTTGGCAAGCTGACCGAGAAAACGTTGTAGGAGCTGTTTCATTTATACTTGTAACAGTGGGAGGAACAGGAAAAGAGCTTGGAACAAAATGTTCAGTTTCTGCAAACTCAGAATTTATCATTGGATTCTCTTGCTTTGAAGGAAATTCTCTGGCAGGAATGTTCAGACATGAGTAAAATGAATCTGTGTTATAGAACTGAGCGGTGTATTGCCGAGGACTTTGGCCGCATGAATGATGGACCTCAATGTTCTTTTCCCAGCCGTAGCGGTTTTCTGTGATGTGCTATCCAAATTCGTGGGAAAATTAGGAAAATAATTTGAGAGAGAAGAATAATTAAACCCATAACGACGGTATGGCAGACAGTGGGCCAAACTTCTACCGCTGACTGAAATTATGAACCTCCCCACTTGCGATTTTTTTCTTGAAAAAATTAATTGGGAGTTGACAATTTTTGCCTCTGGGTACACCTTTTTTTCATTTTATATCATGTTACGTATATCACATTTTATATCATTATCACCCTTTATATCGTTTACAGCCATACTGCCCGCGAGGCGCCGCAACGAAAAGGAGTTTCAACAAAAATTCTTCCACATAGAAGTTCATAATTATCCTGGCGCCATATTGAATCAATGACATGTGCCGCAAAATATCATGACACTCTAAAGGTGTGAAGTAGCGTCAATCCCTGTTTAAATTAGATGGCCCCAGGATTCGCCTGGCCTTTAAAATTTCTATATAATGGTACTTTTAGCTGACTGTGGGCTGCATCAATTTATGCTGCTTTTCAACCATGCTACATGCTGCCACCTCACTACATCTACCCAGTCCATCTCCAAGTACGAGGGCTGATCAAGAAAGACTGAGACTCCTCGATTCATTCACTGTGTTCAACTCCGACATCGGTTTCGTCATGCTTATTCTCGAGGTACGTCCCTTCTGAGTATAGATGTACACGTCTCAAAGCCTCCTTCATTCTTGGAACACATGTTGCAGTCCATCCTTGGCGAGTGTCTTTAAAATCGCCTCCACAGCCCTAAACACTTCCATACGACTGAAAACTTTGACATCTCAAGCCATTTTTCACAGTGGGGAAGAGAAATAATTCACAGAAGTCACAGGAGGACTGTGGGAAGGATGAGGCAAGAGCTCGATTCCCTTGTCGGCTAAAACTGTTGCCTTTTCGGTTAAAACCGTTGGACAAAAAATTGCGACACGCGTGCGGGCATTGTCATGATGACGAACCCAATGGTTTGGGTTGTTCTGGGGTGCAGTGTATGGCTCAAAATTTCATGGGTGCTCCCAATACTCATGTTTAAATGTTAAACCAATTTTCTAATGGTCACTCCTGATCTTCGTACACAATGACTGCAGCAGCTGTTGACTTCGGCATGTTGACTTCTTCATGAGGTGTAAATTATTGAATGTTAAATCCTTTGGTAGATCTCACTGCTGCTCTGCCCTTCCTTGAATGGCTGCGCTCTAGGAGTGGGACTCTTTGTAAACGATATTGGGATGAGATTGGATTCTTTGAGATTTGTTGCAATCTGGCAATTTTATTTCCATCATTGCCAGAGTGAGAATAAAAAGAAGTGAAAATAAAAAAAGTTTTTTATTTTCACGTTTCTCCCATATACAAACAATTTCGTATATGGGAGAAACGACATGTTGAACGAAATTGATATAATTTTCTAGGTTGCCCTTCAATTGCGTCAGTTTCGCTTTCCGTCCGTTCTCTGCAAGAAGGTAAACATTATATGCGAACCGGAACAGAGGGGTCGGAAAAGTGGAGTCAACTTCTTTTTTATTGCTAAACGCTATTTTCGCGAACGAGAAAAAGGCAAACATGAAAATGGGCGATGCAGTGAATTCGCCAACTTCCCAGGTAAGCATGGCAGTGAGTCTGTGAGTCGTTATCATTCTCAATTTGCCTGTGGATAATTCTCACGAATTGAGCAATTTGCGTTCCAGGATCTTTGGAACGCCCGTTCAGCATTACCAATCTGCTCGTCGTATCAGCGCACTTGATTAACTTGAGCATTGATTTTTCTGAAGAAATGGCTGCTCAACGCGCATCTATCAATTGTCTTTTGTATCCCTTCTCACGTCATGATCGGAGGTCAGAAGACAACAAAATATGTTGCTCTATTTTTCCATATTTTTATCAATAAGACAAAAATCACAAAGGAAAAGTTTTAATCAACAATCAGCAAACATGGCCGAGATCTGTTCGTCACAACGCCCGTCTCCCACCATTAAGAAAGGGACTCGTATATCGAGTATTGAAAAAATGCAGATGCTTTAGGGAAAATCTTCAGAAACTTAGAATCTATGGAAAATATCGGAAAATAGAAGAAATAACATTTTTGAGTGTGACAGACATAAATGTTGTTCCTGCACCTGTGAAATACTGACCCTTAGCTGTTTTCTATAGTCGTTTCACCATCAAAAATGCCCATGCTAACGGCACGAAAAGAAAGCACAAAGAGAGCGATGTTGGCAAAAATGTTGTATTTTTGCTTCATTGAAAAGTTGGGAGCTTTTCTTTTTCCACCGCAAACATTCCAGACAAGTGTTATACAGTTTTACTGCGGGACCACTGCACATAATTTTCTATTTTATTTTTTATTTTTTGTCTTCAATAACTTTGTCGGACCAAAAATAAGTTCTCATCCAAGATTTTCATTTGCCAAATTTTCTCGAAGGCCTTTTTCTTTTCTCGTCATTTTTCGGGTTGGGATTTTTGAGAATATGGCTTCTCTGCTTTCGATGCCAAAAGAGGCAATTCAAAAATGAACTGACAAAAACTGTACCTACAGGGTCACCCGTCTAGAACTTGTACAGTTCGTCGCAAATTACTTGTCAAATACGCGCTAACATTGGCGATTACTGAAATTTTAAAAAATTGCCTTCAACAAGGTAAATTAACTTTTCATATGTTTAAGCTTAGTTGATTTTTGGGGTATTTTGTAATCACAAAAGGCACCGTTTAAATAGAAATTTTGCCAGAAGCTTATGTTCTTGGGTCATTCGGATAAGTTTATAGAAACATCGACAATGTTTACGTGTTTACCAAGTGTGATTCTTATTTTCTGGGATTTGTTTAGCTGGTGTGGTCTTGGTACATTTTATTGCATAACTCTGTACATTAGCGAATCTTTATTCCAGTCACTTCCACGTCCCTTGGTCATGGCCAAACCGGGCGCATCCTCCGAGGACAAGCAGTCCAAAAAGATTCGTCGATTTTGGCCTTTGATGGTAGGCTTATATCCGTCATTTTAAATGATATGTTTGTTTTTACTTAAATTTCAACAATCGCAACAAAAATGTGTTGGTTGCTGTGTGATGCCTGGATCTGAACATTCAGCTTTGCAGAACTCGTCATGACAAGATGGAACATTTTCTGTTGTTATGTTAACTTATTCAATGTTGAAAAATAACGTTGACATTATGTAGACCACCCTGTATTAACAAACACATCTAATATAATTACATTTTTCGGGAAATATCTCTGAATAAGACCCTAATTGCCTGTCTTCCATCAGTAAAACAGGAACCCTTGGCGAAAAGGGAGAGAAAGGAAAGGAAAATTATAAGGAAAGTGAGGGAAGAGCAAAAAAGGACCCGAGAAAAGCAGTGATAAAAGTGTGAACGGAAACATTTAGTTGCGGAAGGCTGTGGCCTTGACTGCTTGGACTCCAAAATATTCGTATTCAGACACAAAGTTTACGGCGGGAAACTGAAGTCGAGGAGTAGAAGTTTCTCATGGACAAATGCACTGCGGCTTTCCCATAAAGTTGGGTAAAACCCACGTCGTATACTTTTTCGGCATCTCATACTGCTGAGAGTTGACCAAAGTCGAGATGTAAACTGTGCTCCACAGCATAAAAATTTCGTTCTGCCCAGCCGACAGAAATTTTTGCATTCATTTCAAATGTCATTTGCAGATCAGGAGCTGCCAAAACCAAACATGAGGCCTTAGAATCGGCGTGATGGACTAAATTTGACAATAAGGTTTTTCTTGATTTTTTTCAGATGATGAGCAATTCACTTTAGATAAGCGTCAGTATAGGCACAAAATATTATTAAATAGAAAACAACGATAAACGACAAAGAAAAAGAAAAAAAAAACAGTAAAGATAAATTCAAAGGAGTGTCGTCCCTCTAGTTCGCCGTACCGCAAGTCCGCCGGTGTGCCGCTAGTCCGCCAAGGCGAACTCGCGGGACACTGTCTCGCCATTCCGCCGTCCCTTTAAATATGACTCATGGGTGTTTCGCCAGTTCGCCGCCACTTTGAACCGGTTGTTGCATTCCGGTATCATGCAGGGATGACCAATGTTGCGTTTTTGGGCAGATTTTGATGAAACTTTTTGTGTTGCAATGCTGAAAATCAGGAAGCACTTGCTGAACACGATGTCATCCATCGGTCCTCGATTCCGGAGCCAATCCTATGACGAATATTCGCGAAACGCATATGGACCAGGACAAGGAGTGGGCCACCAAGAATGAAATCATTGCAGCAGCAGAATTAATCGGTTCTGACATTCTCGTGCTCGCAAAAACTGGAAACACGAAATCCTGGTTGAGAATCCATGCAGTGGTTTATTATCATCCCCATTGGTTTTTGGGGTCTTGATATTCCACGTTCCATTTAACCTTTCACCTGAAAGCCTTATTCTGCTTCATTCCCTTGGGAAAAGGGGGGTTTTAAGGAAATAGGGAAACAAAAAAACCCGGAAAACTTTCGGGAAACTTTGTTTCGGAAGGTTTGGTTCTGCGGCTTTCCAAAATTGTTTCAACCAAATTTCCAAGAAGTCAAGGAATTCCTTATGGCAAATATTTGGGTTTCATAAAGTTTTTGTTCTTTTTGGATTAAACCGTGAAATTGAAAACGGATGTCTTGTCCCCTTTTTCGTTTGGGAAAAAGCATTTTTCAAATTATTTGGCAAGTGAATTTGGCAGGAAAATTTAAAAAATTTTTGTGTGGTTTTAGTTAAGCTGGATGGCCAAAAATTATTAAATGCAATTAAACCAAAGGCAAAAAATTCCCGAGAATAATTTGGCACCCTTCAACTTGGTTGTTTTGAAGCACCCAGTAACCGGATAAAAAACTGGGGCCGGCGGAATTTTTAGCAAGCACCCTGCCAGATTTAAAGGGATGGGGGAAATAAGAGACGGCTGCCCTTTTTAAATCCTAAACCCGGTTTAAATGGGCGGGAATTAAGCGGGAACAACGGACGGAAGGTAACGGCGAAACTTCGGGCGGGGAAATACAACCAACAAGGAAAAGAAAGTTTGAGATAACTCAAGAAAACCAGGGTTGGTGGGAAGCAACGGACGGAATTGTTTTATGCTAAGCAGCTCTCTGCAGATAACTTGGCAATGAAGATAGCGAGGGAAATATAAGCAGATCGGCGACGGACAGAATAAAACGAAGCAACCAGATTTTTCCATCGTGAAAAGACGTTAATGGCTTGTTATCAATAGAATATACGAAGGCAAGAAACGCATCTAATTCATTTACAATCACATGACACAAAGTATTGGGCACTGCTAGACCCTTTTGCATAGCCTAAACAAATTTGGCATCAAGGCCGTTTTTCATCGCTGAGAACAAGAAAAATTTGAAAACAGCTGCAATTGCCCGTCAAAGGATGATTTTGAGGGTTGTCAAAGTTTTCGCAACTTTATTTACAGGTTTATAGGTACCTACTAAGATACTGGCGATTGTCGCTAAGGAGCGACAGTGGCGCGGCCACTATAGTCGTATGAATTATTTGTCTATATTTTCCATTACTGAGATGACGTCTTTTTTGGTCTGCTGTAAGACATTGTTGCATTGTTTTTACCCATCACTAGTAATTCAATCAGGTCTGCAACCACTGCGCTTGCAAAACTTAAGAACCAAGGAGAGGGTTTTGTTCAACTCTTTTGAGCGCAACACGACAAAGACAATACAATTTCCTGAATAAGAACCAAATACAATGAGCACTTCGATAACAAAAAGCCAAAAGTCTTGTGTCTTATCGATGAAAGGATTGGAGGAAAGCAAGATATCACTGCACGCTGGTGTATGGGCCCACCGAAAAGCCGTTTCAGGACTCATTCTCTTGGTAATTGATAGATCCGATAAAGGAATTTGTCGTCCTATGTGTATATGTAACAGCAAGCCAATAAATGTTCAACGGCTTGGAAAATTAATTGGCGGCAAAGCAGCAGGAATGGATCGGGCAGACCATATAGAGGCGAGTTACACTTTGGCTCTGATTACACGCCTTCTTGAAGTGCATGCATGGCCGTATGCGCGGAGTTTAACCAACCTACCCTTTTCGCAGAAGCTCGCGGAACTCCTGTGCTGAAACAACGTACAATATACATGTAGAGAAAAATGTACGTGCATGGCATTCGTGCTTCGTGGGCAACTCCTGGAAAATTTCTCCCTGATATCTGACGCATCAGCACCGTTTTTCGGGCAGGTTTTCTCATGTTCTAGACTCAGCTCAGTGGGTTTACGCAGTACTAATGCTGCCATGGGGCGCCCCAACAACTTGCGAAGTTATCCAAACACCAAACAAAACTATCCGAGAATTGGCTGAACGATTGTCCCTGAGTGGTCAAGTGGCGTTTGGGGCTGCGAAACTTGATACATATTTATCCCAATAAGAAAAGTGCGCGAGATGCATTTGGCTGTGCTTGCATGCACGGCTTCCATAAAGCACACATATGCAGTCAGACATTCAAAATACCCGGGCCATGGGCGATATCTTTCAGACTTTTGAAGCACGGGGCAATGTTATTCCCCTTCAAGTTAGCGCCGTTAAATGCATTCCTTCATGTAATGTGTTTTGCAGCGCATGCAAAATGGGAATAACATTGCCCCGTGCTTCAAAAGTCTGAAAGAAATCGCCTATGGCCCGGGTATTCCGAATGGCTCCAGATAGGGCCCTCAGTTATACTTGCTGTTCATGTGTTCAATGTTTTCTGCACGTGAATGTTTCTGTCATTGTGCAAGTTCGAAATAAAATATTATTGATCGAGTGCGGAATCGCATGCAAAACATGAAGCACCATCAGGTGGCTACTCTATACATGGGCAAATCTTGCGAGAGGCAGGTATATGTATACAAGATGTGTAGGTCACCCGAAAATATACCTATTGGCCTTGATTTCCCATTGTAACTGCAGCATACCCCTGACGACGTCTGAGTCTCACCTGAGAAATCGGTGCAGTACGAATACAGTTCGGTACAAACAGTTGCGGAGCAGTCGCTTTCAGTTATCGAGAACAGTTACGTCGCTTGACCGAAGTTTCCAGGTATAGACGCTCTCGATATTGATTTTTGCAAGGACTTTGATGTGATCAACCACAGACTCTTGGTTAGAAAGCTGTAGCTTCTTTGGGCGGATAAAACAACTTTTTACTCTTGGGCTATCTCTCTGCCCGTTCTCAGTGTGTCAGGGTAGGGAGCACCTATCAAGCCCCATTCCATCAAATCAGGGGTTCCCCAGGGTAGCATCTTGGAACCATTGCTTTTTATCATCAACATTGATGATAGACATTAAAGCGCGCATGCGACTCTTTGCTGATGACTGCGTCATTTATTTGACTGCACAAATAAATTCACGCCGGAATTTCCACATCATAATTGATCTCGTGTAAATAAAGCTTAAAATATGGATGGAAGTGTGCCTTTTCTCAGGAACAGCAATTCGTAATTGGGATTTCATATGGGCGCAGCTCAGCGGTCTTTTAACGTTTTCGCAGATGCGGCTGCTGCTGCAAGGGTCGAAGATCGGCAAGTTTTAAACTTTCACCTTTCAAACAATAGCTATACGGGAAATAGCAACGGGACGGTACTTTGTGCGCATTTCGCCGATTCTGCCGCTAAAGGAAATCAGATATACGTAATGTCCTTCACACCTGTATGGTCAGAAGACGAAGAACACTTCCGCCATTCAAGAAGAATCTGGAAATGTAAAAAAAAAATTGCCCACATGCAATTCCTAAAAATCCTTTTGGTGTCGCAAAGCCAAATTTCCAACAAATCTCAACTCTCTCGGAACATATTGGCATGCTTAATAAATTAGAAACATATATCCATGTCACTCGAATGAAAATGTGGTTCAACTTTGCTATGCATTCACTTTGCATTATGCCTTCTTTTTCCGAAGAAGTCACGATCTTTCTGCCTCATTCCATATTCGTTCCACTTATTTGATTCCAAAAGTGGTTTCTCTAGTTTTCTGTATGGATACGAGTATGCATGTATTCGTACCCACTGCAACGACCCTTGAATATTATGCAACGAGAGCAGGGTAAGAGTGAATAAGCCGCGTTAAAATGGACAGACTTTTTCATCGGTCTTATTTACATCGTCTGTCCAAAACAGATTGTCAATTGCAACAGTGTTCAATGGTAACGCTCCAATATATGTTCTCCTTGGCACATAAGTAACAATCTGTTTTGGACAGTAGATTGATGCAAAAATCTGTCCATTCCGACACGGCTGACAGAAGGTTCGTCTCTCTGCCCCTTTAACACACGAGAAGAACATCTCATAGACGCTCGCTTCACAAAAATGGAGGATTTTTCACAGTGGAGAAAGCCAATCACCCATGGGGGTTCGTAGGAAGTGGTCCTACTGCTACCTGGCCCTACCGTAACCTGGTCCTACCGTTACCAGGTCCTACCGTAACCAGGTCCTGCCGAAATCTGGTCCAGCCGTAATCTGGTCCCACCGCAATCTGGTCCTACCGCAATCTGGTCCTATACCGTAATCTGGTCCTACCGTAATCTGGTCCTACCGTAACCTGGTCCTACCGTAACCTGGTCCTACCGTAACCTGATCCTACCGTAACCTGGACCTACCGTAATCTGGACCTACCGTAATCTGGTCCCACCATAATTTGGTCCTACCGTAACTTGGTTCTATACCGTTAATTAGATCGAATGAAATTTGGATCGAATTTTTTCGGGGCGCAAAGAAAAAGTAGGACCAGGTTACGGTAGGACCAAATAGCAGTAGAACCATTTCTGTCCCCCCCCCATGGGATGGAAACGCCTGCACTAGGAAATCATTTCGAAGGATGCCTCAGCACAGAACAATCATCATGTTTTGCATCATTTCCTGATGAGGCATTCCTCTCGAGACCTAAAATAGTTTTCGCCAATAATTCACTGGTAAATTTAAATTCTTGGATCCGCTGTTTTCCTCAGAGAAAACAAAAGGGAAAATACAGGGTGGTCCTAAATTACTGGGAACAACTGATTGGACGTGTTCCACATTCCGTAGGAATTAAACTTGTTAAATTAAACAAGAGCGCCAAAATTCGCGATCCCCATTTTGGAGATACGTCTCCCCAAAGTTCCCAATGTGAGCCTTTTTCGGTGCATGTGGGCGTTGATTTATTTGTTGTTGAGTTTTTATTTTTGGTGAACTTCTTCCCAAAGCAAACTGAAGACAAAAGGTTCAGTGACAATGCGCTCCCACCCCTCATTTCGGAGATATGACCATCCAAAAATCCCAAGGGAAGCCTCTTTTGGGTGCCTCTTTTGGGCGGTTTATATTTATGTGTCACGCAGTGCTGATTTTTGGAGATCGTGTTCCCTGAGATAAGATTAAGAGAAAACATTCAGTGAATAATTTTCTTCCGAAGTCCGATTTTCGGGATATGGCTCTCCAAAATCCCCCAAATTAGCTGAAAAATGACTCATTTCTGGAACTTTGAGTGGCCATGCCTTCGAATCTGGGGATCGCAGTATATTTTTTCACAAGATCTTTTCTCTTTAGATTACCTTGGACGATATGTTGTCAAAGATTAGAACTGACAGACACATTAATCAGTCCCAAAAACAGTCACCAAAAAGAGGCTCCCCTTGAATTTTTGGGTATCATATCTCCGAAATGGGGGGTGTGGGAACGCATTTTGGCATTCCACGTTTTTTATTCAGTTTGCCTTGGGGGAACGCTCACCAAAAATCAGAAAGCATTAACAAATAAATCGGCCCCCAAATGCACCCAAAATAGCTCTGGGGAGGTACGAGTAATTCATTAACGTTCGTAAATGGGGGGTCAGAGCGAATTTTGTCACTGAATAAGTTTGATTCCTACGGACATGAGAAACACGTCCAATGAAGTTGTAATTTAGGACCACCCTGTTTATTTCGGGATGTGGCAAAGTTCTCTCCAAACTAAGAGTAGCATGGTCCAAGCCCACAGAGCTCATGGTGACACGTTTCGGCTAAAGACATATAGCGGCTCGGATAGACAGCAGAAAAGCAAGACAACTTTTTGACTGAAATGTGAACAGAAAATCGATGGGATCGAGGCAGAACATTACTATCTTCCGTACTCTGTACCTTTTCAATGTATGACGTCACGACTCATTTAATCATGATCGAAAGTGCTTATGGCAGACGTCCACGGCATGCGAGAGCCATTTTTGGTTCCAAATGTAGCGATTGTCTCATTTAAAAGCTAACTGAAAATCAATCGTTCTGGAAATTCCAATCAATTCACCAACTCAGATCAATTGCTTGTTCACTGTTTCGCAAACATTTCGCACAAAAAAGGCCGATGACTCATCTTTTTACAAACATGATAGTTTTTAAAGATTTCGCAATGCGGTTATTTACACTACTGGAGTTTGTACAGTAGGTATTGTGCACCACAATCACACAACAGAAAAATCGTTGGACCTACACAACTCAGGAGATCAGAGAGCGCAGCAGACCAGCCGCAGACCAACCTATGACCAACCGGTAATCCTGAAGACCAAACTGGTAATCCTGAACTGATTTTATGAGCATACAGAATCAACTAAAAGTTCCAGTGTTGGTACCTACATATATGGGAGAAATTTTAAAGGTCTAGCTAATAAAGGAGCCTTCTATTTATTTCAACAGGGCTTGTTGCAACTTCACGCCTTACATGAATGTCATGATGTTTATCATCGCATGTTGCCATTAGTTCTGAATGGCGCCTGAGTTATAACTCCCACGTACGAAAAATTTGATAAGGAGTGTATAGACAAGAGGAATTGTTGGTGGCACAAATATCATTAACATTGGACCATCACACCAGCGCACGCGCTTTTTAGAAAGCCCTGTAGCAAAGGTTTGATTGAGATGACACAATCTGCTTGCAGATCATTGAAAAAAGGAACTGAACGTGTTTGCAATTGACGGGTAAGCTTTTACGAATGTGCCCGCAAGCGTGAACGTTTTATGGCAAAAATGTTGCTGTACACGTCATAAAAATCTTGATCAATATTGATCAATGCCCACAGCTCGGGTTAGTCCAGCAAAATGCATGACATCATCAGGCAGCAGTGGCTGAACAAGACTCCAGTATAAAAGTCGCCCGAATTCAGCTTCATGTCACAATTCAGGCAAATTCGCTCAACCTGTTCATTCAGTCAGCTTGAGACGCCAAAAGGAACAACAGGAACGTTGAAGCTTTCGACGAAATGAGGCTGTGGCTTCCCGTTCTTTTTCTCCTAGCCAGCCTAATCGCGATGAGCTTCGGTCAAAGACACCGGGGAGATCGTCGTCCACCGCCACGAGGTCGGCCAGTCAGGCCGTCAAGAAGACCATCACCAGCTTCGACTACCACTGAAAGTTCGGCTCCTGATGGCGAAGCAGAATCGGCAACTTCAATAACGAATGCACCTGATCAGGACAACAGCGAAGATACAACTGGCTCAACGACAATGTCTTACGACGACCTGCTCGCTCTACTCGCTTTGTACCAGGAGCCTGGAGCTGGTTATCGGAAATAATGTGCAAATCCGCATTTCTAAAAGGTTAGAGTTTGGAAGTTTTGAATTTCGCACATTTCCAAGCCGATCGTCGTACCAAACATATAAGACATCCAAAATTGATTTCCAGGTTGGATTTGATATTCCATTATCAAGCAGTTCGAAGGCACTGACGATGTTCGTCGAGGACACCTTTGGTTCTGGCCACCAAAAATTTTCGAACAAGAAACACAAAGAAGAACACAAAAAGCCTCACCAATTCTGGCATTACCTGTCTCACAAAAGATATTACCAACACATAATTAGATAAACATAGACGATTTCATTAATTATTATTTTAACAATTCTAAATGGCACCACGCCCTGCAAAATACCTACGACTTTCGTTTCATGATGAAACTGCGGGTTAAGCTCAGCGAAAACTGCGGATGGCCCCAGAATAAGCGAAGACATACATTGTAGCATGGTTAATTCGTACACAGCACGTGCGCTTGCTTTTTTTCCGACTTAAACACATGGAAAACTGGCGAATTTGTATGCCAATGCAAACGATTCTTCCAATCATTTAGATACCATTAGACATGTCTTGGAGGTCCATCTGAAAGTCCGCTCCCAACTATAATTTTCCTGCTGTCGGTAAAAACATTTTCAACAAAAAGCATTCGCGACAAATTTCAACAGCCGCAAATGGCCGAAATTGCTATCTATATGAAACAAGTCAGAACGATAAAATTCCTATAACCTTGAGGTTAGTTGCGTCGCTGCTCATTTGAGAATTGCATGTTTCGTAAAGAAAGCCTGAAAATTCTCAGCAGTCGTTGGATCATTCGTTTTGCACGCCTCCCAACAAGTTCCCACAACTGATATGGCCGTCGTGGCCACAGGAACATGCGCATAGTAGCGAACAAGGCCGTGATTTTGTGCTAAAAAAACTGACCGTCGATGAAAATAATATTTGTTATTGGCCGACGTTCAATTTTGTTTGAATGTTGGAAAACAACACTTGCCAAAGCCTCGTTACGAGTTACATTCACCGCGAGGAAAAGAGGTTGGATTTCTGTCAGCGTCGCGCAAAATGATTTCCTCGAAAAAAAAATAAACAAAAAAGGTACATCAAAGAATACATTCGTCAAGAAAGAAACAGAAAACAACATACCAAGAGCTGATTGCGGTTCGACATTATTCCGATTAGACGTTGTTCAGATTAGACATTTATAGAGAAGATGCCAGGAATCAGAAAGTCAGAGCTTAAGATGTAAAATAACCAGGCTGTGAAAATCTCTGGCGCTATTCTGCGCTCCCCCAAAAACACGATGATTTAAAGGAAATAATTGGGGATAGTCAGGAAAAAGACGTTGCAAATGGGCCTCCGTCAGCTTGCAGACACTTGCGTCAAATGCGCAAACGCAGAGCTTGGGTAGCTTGCACAGACAGCAGCTTTCAGCAGGAATGGTCTCGAGCATCGCTGAACAGATTCGACGCTTTCACTGCACCAAATTTGGCACCCTGGCTTTGTAAACCTCCCTTTCAAGAAACCTCCCTTTCAGGAACACCAAACGGAAGAAATCCATGACAGCCAAAGATCTTGCAGGCCACGACACATGGTTCTCCGAGCCCAAACCACTTGCCGGGGAAAAAAGGTTTAAGAGGGTACTCGCAGGCACACATGCATCCTTGGGGATCTTGTTCCGCGAATTAACAGATAAAAATTTGGAATGAAATAGTTTGCGCGCACAATTGCATTTCGTATGATGGTTGTTGGATAATCGCAAAAAAACTTTGCCATTTTCCATGGAAAGGTTAGGTGACCTTTTGCAACAACTACATTCCCACACCGCTTCCTATGCTAAATTGGCAACGATGGTGTCATTTTTGCAACAAATAAATAATGCAGGAGCAAATTGCGAACAAGATGGCCACAGTGACACAAAACCCTCGAAAATGGAATTGCGCCTTTATCCAATGGCAGCAATTATTTGCAATGCTCTTAACGGTCCATATTTCCCGCTGCGGACCACCACATCAATCATTATGATCGCGCAGAATGCTCTACTGATTCCATTAATTTGACAGAAAAATTGTCAAAAAATTGCAACAGGTTGACCCAGACTTGTAGAGGAGATGTATACGAGTACATCGTTGCGATTCAACGCAAAATTTGCACCATCTTATTTTCATGAGATAGATTTCATGAGATAGATTTTTCATGAGATTTTCATGAGGTTTTCTCTAATCTAAAGCACATGCAGGACCTCTCGGGAGAATCGGCGAACATTGTTTTCTTAAACGTTTTCACTTCAGCAAAAGCGTTAACCGTTAAGCGTTCACGCTAATGTGATACAATTATAGAAGGAATGCTCGTTCTTCGCTAATTCAGGCCCAGTGAGAGCCTACTGCTGAAAACTGAGCTTTCGCAAAATGTTTAGATAAGAAGAATATAATTTTTGTGTTTTATTTCCTTGTATTCTATTTTAGGTTATGGTGTGCACGGAAGCCTGCGATTCCTCAATCAAATCATCGGTGGTTTTGAAGAAGCCAGCACATATTTATACCCACAGTTGAAGCCCAAAGTGGTTCAATACACTTTTAAACCATTACTGAAAACGACGGTCTCCAAAAGTTGTTAAAACTATTGCTAAAATTCAATAAATTCCTGTTGTAACGACATCTGTCATTAAGTCTGTCATTTTTGAACCCATTCCGGGATACATTTTGGATGAACATCTTTCAGCCGACGTGGCGTTGCTGGTAAAGGATATGGCTATTTAGTGGCAGTTTTTTGCTCAGGCCTTAATTGTAGGGAGCATTTCTGCATATTCAGACAAGCTGAATTATGCACCCTCGTTCCAGAACTTGGAGTGGCTTTTTGGCCCCATTCAATATCTCGATGGAAAGATCCACCACAACTACTATCTTGTTTTAATTCAAAAGTTGCTTGTTTTGCCCTTCCATAACGTGCTCGAATGTTGTTAGGGCATAACACCCTTTCAGTCACAGGGGATGGTTTTTAATTGTCGCTACCACTCCCTTTCATCCTCTGTAGCAGCCACAATACTCATCCGATGGCTTTACTCCCTCACAGCCCTGCAAAGCTTCCACCTCACTTCCATCTTCGCAACCTCTGCAACTAAAGCCGCCCCTTTGTGACTGCAATAGGGGTTGTGCTCTTAGGGTGTTCTGTGGATTAGATCGAACGATTTTTGAATTTAAACCAGGTTCAGAGAATGCAAAAAGGCTTTCACGGCACTTTGAAACTTGTTCGTTTGTCGACAAATGTACCCTCCTCTCCTTTCCAAAATTCATCGCCATTTTGAATCAATGGCAACATCGCCGCAAAACATCATGACTCCCGTGCATCAAGCCCTCTGAAATTTGTCCGAGGTCCAGGACTTTTGGTTGATACTCTTTGGTGCACCATCTACGCAACAAAAAATCCTGCTGCCATCTTTGAATTGAATTGAATTGAATTTGTTTATTTTAGGAGTCACCTCCTTTCAATATTTACAACACAAAGTAGTCAATTATGCAGCAAATAAACAATCACAAAAGGGAAGAATACATTTGCGACCAGGATAATGCATATATATCGCAACAAGGCTATCTACAGAAACAAAGATAGAAGGCTTTGGCGAACATGGGTTTGATGCTTCAGCCGTTATCCATCGACAGAACCTCTCAGTGGAGTGGCAATAATTTCCTGGGATTGTTCACTTCAATTGGTACGGAGCCGACCCTGCAGGAGCGGTATGCTCAAAGGCTGTTCAAAAACCCGTCCTGGCAGGGAATTCCACTCCGGGATCGTTCTACCCAAAAAAGAGTACATTCCGATGTCTCTCCTAAAGGTCTGAGATCGAAGTTTGTATTCGTGATCCCTGTGTGAGTAGAAGGTCGGCAGGTCCAATGACTTAAGAAAAGCGCCCCAACCCCCAATGTTTCCAAGGACCAGGAACAGGCACGTAAGTCGTGCCACTCGCCTTCTCGATTGTAGTGATTCCCAGCCCAGTGAGACTAACATGCTGGTTACACTACTGCGGCGCCTGTAATCGCCAACTACAAAGCGAGCTGCCCTGCGCTGAACTTTTTCAAGTGCAGAAATCTGGCATTCACGCCATGGGTCCCATGCTGGAACGGCATATTCCAAAATAGGGCGCACAAGACTGAAATAGGCTAGCTCTCTTATCTTTGGGGGACACTTTCTGTAATTACGTTTCACAAAATACAGTGCCCTATTTGCCTTGCAAGTAACCATGCTTATGTGGCTGGACCAGTCAAGCTTATTTGTAAATTTCACACCAAGATACGTAATCTCAGTCTGTGGGAGGAGTGCACAATTGTTAAGAACATAGTTAAACACAAAATGATCTTTCTTATTAGAAAAATTAATTAAATTGCATTTATCTACGTTCATGGCCATAGCCGACCGATTACACCACTCTTGAATGAGGTCCAAGTCCCCTTGCAGCACCTCGCAGTCACCCAGGGCACGCACTTCTCTATAGATGATGCAATCATCAGCAAATAGCCGCATACGCGACTTTATGCCTCGCACAATATCATCAACGTAGATGATGAATAGCAGTGGTCCTAAGATGCTGCCCTGGGGAACCCCTGATGTGATTGCAAGAGGACTTGATAGATGCTCCCCTATCCTGACACACTGAGAACGAGCAGACAGATAGCCCTTTACCCAGTTAATGGTTGTCATGTCTGCCCCGAGAAGCTCCAACTTTCTAACCAAGAGTCTGTGGTTAATCACATCAAAGGCTTTCGAGAAATCAATAGCGATGGCATCGACCTGTAAACTCCGATCAAGTGACATTGCTAGATCCTGCGTGAACCCAGTGAGCTGAGTAGCACATGAGAAACCTGGCCGAAAACCGTGCTGAACGTCAGAGACCAGGGAGTAAGTTTCCAGGAATCCTCTGATGTGTTTAGCCATAATAAACTCAAGGATTTTAGAACAAGTATTCAGTAAACTTATTGGCCTGTAGTTGGAAGCCACAGAGCGACGACCCTTTTTTTTAAACACCGGGACGATGACGGAGCGTTTCCAACAAACTGGGATATTCCCTTCCTTGACGCTGGCATTGAAGATAATAACCAGAAATTTGGAAACGATATCCGGAATTAACTTGAGAAACTTTATGCCCACGGGGTCTGGTCCCTCACTTTTCTTTTGCTCCATGCGTTTGATTCTGTTTATGATCATAGTTTCATCTTTCGAAAATCAGACAAATGTGAGAAAGTCGCACTTCACCAACAGGTCTCAGGAAACATAAACAAAGCGCAAAAAAGTAATAGATGGCGGCAGTGGTGTCCGAATTGCGCAACATTCTTTGCCTCAAAATTCAGTTTGTTTCATTTATGCGCGAATGGAGAGCTGGAATTCACGAAAGTGCTGGTAGCTCAGTGGTAAAAAGCTCTGGGCTTAGGAACAGAACATCGTTGGTTCGAATCTCGTCATCGACAAAACATATCACAGATGGAAAAACAACCAAAACATCATTTTGAAATTTCCCAGACATGAACCCGTGTGCCTGTTTTCCAGTTGTTGGCAACAACAGAAGATTTGGCCTCAGAAGCCATTGCAGGTCTGTGCCAATTGAGTGAGGGCCAGCCAGTTATAGACAGCGCTGCAGCGGAAGTGCAAAAAGCGTAGCACCAGTACGACCATCAAACCAGACAGATCGTGGTCACAGAAAATGGTAAAATCTCAGAAAAGTAGAGAATCAAAAAATTGAGAGGTGAAAACCGATAACAGACTTTGGTCCAAAAATTTGTTGCAGACTGGACAAGTTTAGCTGCGTCCCATGAAGAACGTCTCTGCAGCAAATAGCACTCCTTGACCAAGAGGCACAGAATTTTTCGGCCAGAAGGAATTGAAATCTCCAGCCAGTCATTTTTGGCTGACATTGTCTTGTTCATCCCTCCGTCCTTCTGCTTTTGCGGTATTTGACTCGTGAAAGAAGCCTCGAATGGCTTCCATAACACCCCGAATTGACTCAAAGAATTTACACACCGATGAGTGAGGCGAAAAGCCAGGACGCCCGCCCAGAGACCCCAGTCTACCCACATCCCCCAACACCAGGAATCTGAGAGTTAGGGTGCTTTTGTAAACATACCAATTTCCAAACTCCGACCCTCGCAGATGGAATTCAAAAATGAATCCTTTTTCACTCCTCCAAAAACCAAAATATCGATTTTTCTGAGGACAAAACCTCACATTCAAAGTATATAAAGTCGATTACCTCCTTATTTAAACGTTGCAATTTCTTTGATTTTTTTTTTGCATTGCATCTGGGCTCAATGCTTTATTAAAAAACCACTGGGAAGGAACACACCTTACGAAAATTCTTTGTTCAGTAGAGTCCATAACAATCTCGGACGCTATTTAGAATCAGTGGCAACATGCGTCGCAAAACATCATGACATTCGGGTGCGGTGTGAAGTTGCACCAAGCCCTGTTGAAATTTGATGGCCCTATAGGTATTAGTCAGACCTTTAAAGACACTTTTGGTTGATTCTGTATTGGCACCTTGAATGATGGTCTCAAAAAACCCTAAAATCCATTTCGAGCAAAACAAACACTTCTTCCGTCATTGGCTTGAGC